>OZ012661.1:49516458-49796483 GCA_963942545.1 Oxycera nigricornis | reverse complement strand
TGTGGAAAAACAATTCGTGGCTTTTGCACCACGATAATGCACCTGGTCACATTTCGTTGCTTGTTCGTCAATCTTGGCTAAAAACAATACTGTAATGATACCGCAGCCTCCATTTTCGCCAGGCATGGCACCGTGTGACTTTTTCTTATTTCCAAAAATAAAGAGAACCTTAAAGGGCCGTCGATTTGCAAAATACAGTAATCAATAATTACAAAATTTATATACTTCAAACAGTTTTTGTGAGAAAACCAACAAGTATTCTTGTCATGATTACGTAAGAGATTAAATAAAAAATAAAAATCATTAAATGTTACCATGATTTTCAAGGTCATTTTTGTCATTCATTATATCTCACGAACCATGTATAATATTTGCATCATTCAGGTGGCAAACGACATGTTTTAACATTTTTGTTATTTTTTCAACTTTACAAAAGAAATCATTTAAGCCGTTTCAGGATTTAATAAAAGAAAATGCGGAAAATTAGGCTCTTTTCATTGAAAAAACATTTTTAACCTGATTTGTACAACACAGTACCAAATGTTTATGAAATTTATAAAAGCATCAGTTTTTGTAGAGAAACCAGCAAAATCTTCTTCCATTATCACAAAAAAAATTAAGGGAGCAGCATGGGTCTTTTTTTTCAAAAAAATGAAATTCTAATAACACGATTTTACACGATATATATATATATATATATATATATTTCTTAGCTTTGTCGCCAAAATAAAAGTTTTTACACTAATTCTGCACATATATAATATCTAAAAATCGTGTTATTAGAATTTCATTTTTTTTTGAAAAAAAAGACCCATGCTGCTCCCTTAATTTTTTTTGTGATAATGAAGAAGATTTTGCTGGTTTCTCTACAAAACTGATGCTTTTATAAATTTCATAAACATTTGGTACTGTGTTGTACAAATCAGGTAGTAAAATGTTTTTTCAATGAAAAGAGCCTAATTTTTCGCATTTTCTTTTATTAAATCCTGAAACGGCTTAAATGATTTCTTTTGTAAAGTTGAAAAAATAACAAAAATGTTAAAACATGTCGTTTGCCACCTGAATGATGCAAATATTATATATGGTTCGTGAGATATAATGAATGACAAAAATGACCTTGAAAATCATGGTAACATTTAATGATTTTTTATTTTTTATTTAATCTCTTACGTAATCATGACAAGAATACTTGTTGGTTTGAAGTATATAAATTTTGTAATTATTGATTACTGTATTTTACAAATCAGGTTAAAAATTTATTGTTTATGGAAAAAAACCTAACTTTTTGCTCTTTTTTCAATAAATTAAAAAAAATGGCTACAACAATTTTTTTAAACATTTGTTAGAACTACAATAATGTAAATACGCGTCGATTGACACCCTAATGATGCAAATCCTATGTTTGGTTCGCGAGATATAGCGCATGGCAGAAATGACCTTCAAGGGGTGAAAACAACATACCCCCGACCGAAGTGTCCTAAAAACTAGTCAGCTTTTAAGATTGCAATGACGCTTCGTTTGACACCTCAACGAAGTTGATACAACTTTGTTTACGTGAGTTATGCCCGTAGAAAAAACTGTCCACGAACGCGCGTACGTACGTACACATACATACATCTTTCTTTCTGAAAACACTTTAACCGAACCTTTTGTTATTATTGTAATTATTGAAATTATAATTTTGATGTTGATTATTTGCGAACCGATGAGGTTTAACTGTTCTCCGTTAAACTGTTCTTGCTCTTTTATTAACTTCCCAGTATATGGGAAGTTCTTGTAATCGCCTCGAAAATCGAAATTGAAATTTTACCAATATCTTTACGTTTTGAGATCTTTAAGTATGTTTAACCTTCCTCGGTTCCTGAAATACTGCGTTCACTAAAGGCCTTCGGGTCAGTTTGACCCGATTCCATAAATATGTATAAAATTAAGTGCAACATTCATTTAATATGTATTTATTAAGTAAAAATAAGGAAACAACACACAACACCATTATTTATTTTCATTGCAACACGCCAGGCACACAATTTCAGAATGTTTTGAACATATATGTTTCTTACAGTTTTTGCAAATTTTAGAAGTTTTTACATCTTTTGAAGACGGACATACCATACACCTTTTCCTTTTATTAGAACTAGAAGAAGTTGAAGTACTCGATGTTTCTGTAAAACCTGACTGCACTCGTTGTACGAATTCCTGCGATGCATTTGTCCGAGGAAGAGTTTTCCGACGCTCGATGTGGTCATGTACTAATTCCATGGCTAACTTTTCTAAAAATAGCCGTCTTAGTACTGTTCTCTTTTGTTTCCAGTCTGAATGGATGTCACATTATAATATGTAAGCATTGAAACATGAAATATCAATGATATTATGAAATATGGCTATAGGCCACCTTCTAGTCATTCTTTTGCAACTATAGGCCCCCACCATTTTATCTAAAAAATCAACTGCACCTTTTGTTGCATTATAGTCCATAATCATTATAGGTTTTCTCTGTTCTGAATCATGTACGAGGTGTGTTCAAAAAATAACGGGAATTTTCGTTTTGTGAAAAAAATATTTATTTATTTTTCTATATTAATGTTGTCACCTTCAAAATAGTTCCCATTCGATATTATGCATTTGTGCCAGCGCTTCTTCCAATCGTCGAAACACTTCTCAAACTCGATTTTTGGGTTAGCCTTTAGCTCTTTCAGCGATGTGCTTTTAATGTCATCTATGCTTGCAAAACGACGGCCCTTTAAGGTTCTTTTTATTTTTGGAAATAAGAAAAAGTCACACGGTGCCATGCCTGGCGAAAATGGAGGCTGCGGTATCATTACAGTATTGTTTTTAGCCAAGAATTGACGAACAAGCAACGAAATGTGACCAGGTGCATTATCGTGGTGCAAAAGCCACGAATTGTTTTTCCACAAATGCGGGCGTTTTTTTCGGATTGCAAACGGCGTTGAACTTATAGGTAGTACTCTTTATTGATCGTTTGACCTTGTGGCAAGAATTCATGATGCACTATTCCATTAAAATCGAAGAACACAGTAAGCATAACCTTCACGTTCGAGCTCACTTGTCGGCCTTTTTCGGTCTTGGCGAGCTGGAATGCTTCCATTGAGATGATTGAGCCTTAGTTTCAACGTCATATCCGTAAACCCATGTTTCGTCACCTGTTACACGTTTCAATAATTCTCCATTGTCGTTGACTTCATTAAGTGACTCCTGAGCAACTTCCATTCGCCGCTGTTTTTGTTCAAAATTCGACGAAAATCGCCGAGCTCTTAAAAACACGTCTAACCTTAGCGGCTGCCACAGACAAAGTAAGCAATGAATACAGCTGAAAATTTTATCATACTTCAGAGGCATGTATGCCAACATATGTTAAAAAAAATTTGACAATTAGACTCTCCAAACCCGCGAAATTTTGAAATTCCCGTAATTTTTTGAACAAACCTCGTATTTCGATGTTGTTATGTTTGGTGCTCAACAAAATGACGTTTTTATTTTTTTCGGAATATATGAGACAAGAACAATTTTTGAATTGAATGCGAAAAAGGATGAAAACACAGGTTTCTTTGTATCTAAAAGAGCTGTGGGTATCTTACGTTTATGTTTTCGTAAAGTTCCGAGAATTGTAAGTTTATGATATAAAAGTTTTTCAGCTAATTCATAAGATATAAAAAAGTTATCACATGTAAGATTGTAGCCCTGTAAGCCTTCTGTCAGATTCAAAGCTACACGCATTCCTTGGTTTTTTTCCGGAGCACTTCCCTGGAGTTTTCCAGTATAACACTGAATGACACGAACGTATCCTGTTTCACTGTCACATAAAATCCAAAATTTTATTCCATATTTACTTGGTTTGCTCGGCATGTATTGTCGAAAAGGACATCGACCTCTGAATGAGAGTAGCTGTTCATCAATTGTAATATTTGTATTTGGGTTATAGAACATAGGCAAAAGCGTCACCCATTCATCCCATATATCCCTCACAGCTGCTAATTTATCACTCTGTCTCCTTATTTCTCGATCAGAACGTTTATCAGACCGCAATATTGCTGAAATTTCCTTGAACCGTTTCAGTGACATTGTTGCTTGAAATATAGGTCTTCCATAAACTTCACACCACAAGCTTTTTAAACTTTTATTGTTAGTTTTGAATACTCCAGCAAATATAAGAACACCTAGATATGCATCTAACTCCGTTTCATCTAGCGCTTCCCATTCATTTCTGAAGCGTGAAGAGCCTTCAATGTTTGTTTGTTTCAAAATTATAGATTTTATGCGTTTATTTATAAATCAGTCAAAAGCACTTCGAAATGTATGTATGCGACTAGAAGCATACCTGGTAATTCCTGGTGGAAGTTTTATTACGCTTGCACTCCCCAAACGACCTCTTGTCTGTAATGGGATTCTCGACCACACAAATTCACCATTTTTCGATTGCATTTGGTTTTCATTGGCACTGGTATCGGTAATGTATCTTGAAAGAGGCTCATTGTCGCTATTTGTTTCGCCACTACTGCTTTCATTGTCGAAAGTAGGTTGAACATTGTCGACAGCACTTTCCTCCAAATTATTTTCCGTTTCGCTAACGATTTCATCGTCGGAACCTAAATCGTAGTTTATGGTTTGGGTGATTCGGGAAACCGCTAAGTCATTCAAACTTTGAGCCATTTCAAACGAAAACAGAACACGTCAAGCCCGAACAACTATGGAACTCACACTGAGAAAATTGTTGAGTTCACTCAACTCGTGGATTTGGAAGCGTATAAACTTGCCAAATTACAAACGGTTATTGATTGAATAGCATCATAAATTTGAGATTTCTGATCTTTTTCATACTCGGGTATTATTGACCCGAGGAACCCAAGATGGAAAAAACTTTATTTTCCGAACATAGGAGGCATGGATTATAATGTTACAACACTAATATTTGGTGAACGTATAATTAATAATAGTTACGAAGCCGGAATAAATTGTGGTCAAAATGAAGACTTTAAATTTCAGTTTCAGTTTTTAACCTGATTTGTACAACACAGTACCAAATGTTTATGAAATTTATAAAAGCATCAGTTTTTGTAGAGAAACCAGCAAAATCTTCCATTATCACAAAAAAAATTAAGGGAGCAGCATGGGTCTTTTATTTAAAAAAAAATGAAATTCTAATAACACGATTTTTAGATATTATATATGTGCAGAATTAGTGTAAAAACTTTTATTTTGGCGGCAAAGCTAAGAAATATATATATATATATATATATATATATATATATATATAGTACAATAGAGCGTGTGTGAGCGCACTCAGTAGGTGCTTAAACTTTAAACGCAATTTTCTCGAAACAACGTTTTTCGACCTGGTTGACACGATTTTACAAAACTATTTAACCGATCGCGTTGAAACTTTGAAGGATAATTCATCACATACTGCCATGGACATTAAGATAGAGACACGACAAAATTGTTCGAAAAAACACAAAATATCTAAAGTTAAAAAAAAATATTTTACGGTTTAATAAATAATTCTACTTAAATGCTATACAAACAAATTAAACTCGTTCAGTTAAGTTTACTTGAATCAACAAACAATAAAATTAAAAAAAATACAAAATGCATTGGACAATAGAATAGAAACACTGAAAAAATTAAATAATTCATATATTTGAGCATTTTATTAAAAATAAATAGAAAGTTCTTCAATATTTAGTTGCGTGATCATTATTCCTAAGTACATCCGCGCATCTATTGGGCATTGAATCAATTAATTGGTGACATCGCTCAATAGGAATTTTAGACCATTCTCTTTGAATTATTTCCCATAACTCTGTTTAATTTTTTAACCGGTGTCTGCCAACAGCCTTTTTCAGGTTCCCCCATAGATGTTCTATGGGTTTCAAATCGGACGATTGCGATGGCCATTCCATTAGGTGAATTTTTTGATTTTGAATGAATTTGTTTGCGTATTTGGATGTATGTTTAGGGTCATTGTCTTGTTGCAGGACCCATTTAAGAGGCATATGCTCTTCTGCATAAGGCAGCATTGTATTCCTTAAAGTATTGACATACTGAATCTTATCCATATTGCCATCAATCAATCGAAGCGGACCAATCCCTTACCAACAAAATGATCCCCATAATTTAATACTCCCGCCTCCATGCTTCACTGTTTTTTTAACTTCCCAGTTCCCTATGGGAAGTTATTGTAATGGGGTCGATTTTGCGAATCCCAAAGTTTGACATATCTCCACGTTTTAAGGTCTCTAGAATCCAAATCCATCGTTTTTAGAGAGATGTCTGTGAGTGTGTATGTACGGATGTGCGTATGTACGTATGTGCGTTCGGAATAATTTTTCGTCTCGATTATCTCAAGAACCAAAAATCGGATTGACGTGGGACGTGGGTTTTAAACGACGCGTAATTACGTAACTTAGAACTGAATGATTTTTCAGCAAAATCCATTAAGCCGTTTTTTATTTAGGATGAAAAAACTGAAAAAACGACTAAAAATTGCTTATTTTTAAACTGTTGATACGCACTATTAATTCGTGCAGATACCAAATACCTTCATATTAATGTTGTTATTATTGTGCGTTTTAGCAAAATTGTGATCAAATTTGTAAAAAATATTATTTAAAAAAAATGATTAATTTATAAAATTCGAAACTTATATTATCAGGTTTGGGTGAATGGTAGTAGAGTTAATAATTGGATATTGTTATAAATAATTTAATATTGTTAATAACAATCAAATCATATTAGTTATAATCTGATATTGTATATATAAAGTCAATTATAATTATTCAGTAACGGTCAAACATTCCTAATAACGAATGGTAATTGTAAATAATAAATAAATACCCTCAATAATAGTTGTGGATTCCGAGGCCGAGATGGAGAACGAAGCTGAGGACGAAGTGGAGGACAAGAAGGATGACGAGGACGAAGAGGACGAGGTTGCCGAGGCTTTGGTAGAGGATGACCAGGTGGTGGAGACGTCTTCCTCTACCAAAGCTTTTATGGTTAGATAAAAAATTGATAAAAATAATAAAAGTAATTATGTTAATTTAGAATAATGATGTTTGATAATAGTAATTATTAATAAAAGCAAATTCTAGCTTTTTATTCACCCCACTGGGAAGTTAGTCGTGTGGGCCTCAAGGGTCGCACTTAGACCACATTTTTGTATATTGGGGTCTGAATTGTTGCATTGGTGGTCTTCAGACGGTTTGCCTGCCATCACTCTAAAATAAATTTATTTTAGTTTCATCAGTCCACAACACGTTTCTCCACTTCTTGATTCCTATTGACCCACTCCAATCTCGATAGTTTTTCGCAAACTTTATTCCTTGTTTTATGTTGCATTTCGTTAATAATAGCACTTTTCTTGCAATTCTACTAGACAAATTACTTTCTACAAGCCTTCTACGAATGGTTCTTGAAGAAACATTCAATCCTAATTCTAATTTCATATCTTTTGAAGACTTAGACTTTCGAGGCACGCACAAATTTTCAATCTTCGTGAGCAGTTATTTTTCTTCGTTGACCAAACCTTTTTTTTAATCTTTGGTGTTTTAAAGACATTTTCAACGAACTTCTTCGAACGTTTAACAATTGCAGCAATTTCCCGAAGCTATGTTCCCTCATTACGCAAAGTTAAAATAACTGCTTTCTCTTCTGGGGTGCTGTGTTTTCCTGAATGAATACCTTGTATCAACTAAATACATATGTATATCAAAATTAATAAAATCTTATTTCAGAAACACTCACCAATATAAATAATTCAAATTTCTCAATAGTAGCACTACTAATTCGAACTGTCTCTATTTGAATGACCAACATAAAACTTTCTTTCACAAAATGCGGAGATCCCCATGAAGACATAGGAAACGCTAATAAAGTACAACAATCGTGTTTTGACAGCAAATGTATTATGGCATTTAAATACGAGATGGCGTTTCCCACCTTCAACAATCCTGTTCGAATTTAATGTTTTCGTGGCCAACAATTAGGTGTCTCTATTTTAATGTCCATAACAGTATATGGTTATAGCCCGTAGCAGAATCATGAATATCCGTTGTCATTGAACCACTTTTTTACACAACATAACCTCAAAAAAAGAGGTCGAAAACTCGAAAAGTCCGCCATTTTATTATTTTTCACTTCAAGTTCTTGACGTTGGTACGGACTATAGCGACTCATTTATACTTAAATATGCATTCTGAATTTTTGATCTCAGAGGTTCCTGAGTCGAGAAATAATGTCAACCAGGAAAAAAGCAGGCATTGTTGTGGCAGCCATATCTGGGTCATATTGAAATATGAAAATTCAGAAGAAGTTTTTTTACACTTTAATATGTATTTTTGCATTTGTTAAAAAATTGTAGTTTGATTATAAAATTTACTGTTAAAAAATTCTTGAAAATATGTGCAAAAGACTAGAGATGCCCCCTTAAAAATAAAAAAATCATTCAAAGTCACCATGTAAAAAAGATGCACACGAATGATATTACCTGATCTTCTCTTGTTCTAAAGACATTGTTGTTAAGTCAATCAAAGTTTATTGATATTTATTTCACAGTACCGTGCTTTTATTTTAATAAAAAACTGCTTAATTTTTGAAAAACAAAAAAAAAATTCAATCAAAGTTGCATTTGTGGTAATCAACACTTTCAATATTTTGGAAGATCATTTGCGTTAAAAAGCTTTCATCTATTAAAAATTGTAGTTTTGTTCTTTAGTGTTCGTACGATTTCAATTACTTCCTCCATCATCATTTGGAATACATTTTACTTTTTACATGCAATTAAACCGATTATTAACTTCAGTGATTATGCCGAATTCATGACATTCTATCAGTCTTGTTATTTGTGGTGATTTCAACTCCCCGTCAGTAAAGTGGCCCTTATATCCATCCTCGGTTACCAATTCTTATAATACCATTCTCATTTTCACATTTTTTCTAATCCCTTCTCCATTCTCATTTCCACATTTCTTTGTCACCTTTCTCTATTACAGTTTAATTTATCTTTTAATGCCAACGGGCGTCTACTTGATCTTATTCTAATAAATTTGCCCTCCCATCTTGCTTTAGTAGCTACGGATGAATTTCCATACGTTCCAATTGATCCCCATCATCCTCCTCTCAAAATACAGCTTTCTCTTCCTATTCACAGGCATCGTCACTTCCACTTACCTCCAACCTACAACTTTCATAATGCTGACTTTCCTTCTCTAGCCCGTGAATTATCCTCGATAGATTGGGCTGCACTTTTCTCCAACCTCACTTGCGAGGAAGCTGTAGCCAATTTCTACCTTATTCTGTCTAATCTTATCTCCCACTTTACTCCGCTTCGTCGGCCTTCCAGGAAAACCGACCCACCTTGGCTCAGCAAAGAAGTTATTGATGCCATCAAACTGAAAAATAGAGCCCGCAAACAGATGAAGTTATGTGTCACTCCTGATGCCCAACTCGCATTTCGTCAGTTACGGCCTGTCGCCAAGCTATACGTATTTACCACTGTTTCGTTGAAAGTGCACTCCTCTCTAATAATCCCAAACCTTTTTGGTCGTTCATAAGATCCCTTAAATCATCCACTTCTATTCCTAGCTCTCTTCACTGGGATAATATCCTTGCCTTATCGGCTGTGGATATCAACGAGCTTTTTGCTACATACTTTTCCTCTACGTTCTCACCTAGTACTCCAACTTTTTTCTCCCCTGACAGCTGTTGCGGATCAATTTTCATTTTTTTGTTGTTCACATTTTTCAATTCTTCCAAATTTGGAATATATTTAAATTTCCCTCAGTACACTGCCAAATATTCGGCATTGGCAGTACTAAATCCCAAATTAGTAATACACCACACGCGCTGTTTCTCTCGAGAGGTGAGACCAGGTGATCGAGTGAGAAGCGGGGTTATTTTTGGGTGCGGTCGCCCATCTGATTGGACTAAAGTATCGGATTGCCATATATGGTCATAAAAATGATCCGACGCGAGCGGGTGGAAAATGTGCGTGTGGGAGAGTGTGAATCGAGAAGCCGTGGTGCACGGACGTGTTGAAAAGTAAAGTAAAGTAAATGGTCGCGGAAGGTAAAATGGAGTGGCCAATTTGAATTTCGAGATTGAAATACGTGCAAACGGAGGAGTATCAAGTCTCGGGAGAGTTTCAAGCGTTTTGCAGCGGGAAGCTAGTGACGAAGCAAAAAAAAGGGATAGCGTGTGGAGATCGTCCTGGCACCGTCACCGTGCAAGAAGTCCGTCGCAATAAAAAAGGTTGACTGAGCAGCAGAATCGTAAGTTGTCTTTTCAGAGCCTTGGTTGCAAATTGCGCAGGATTGCGAAAAAAAACGAGTTGTGTCTTCAAAGTTCTGCTGTGATGACTTTGCAAGGAGCCGCGAAACATATTGTGTTGAACTGCTCGAGGATACGAATTGGGTGCTATTCCTGCCAACGTGTCACCATCATGCCGAGAAACATCCCGCTTGCTCGTCATATTCGAGGCGAGCGTGCGTAACCGGATTCCACGATTAGTGTTAATTTAAGTTAATCATTGTTACAATAACAGCCTCCTTTCCAAGTCTCCTGTTTTGTCGGTATGTATTATATACGAGACGATCTAAACCACTAATTAGGAAGTTGGATGTGAACAATTGTCTTCGATTAAATGATAACTAATAATTTGATTGTTATTAATTGACCGTCGTGGCGTGCAGACGTGTGTTGGAGTTGTTCCGCAAATTAATTTTGTTTTTTAGTGACTCCCCCTTTTCTGATAAGTCACCAATTCGAATCGCGAACCTTTGTTTCACCTGATTAACCTAGTAACCCAGTGAAAGTGCAACCCTAGCAGTGCATTTCTATCAATTTTCTGTTTGACTTAGTGCGCTAAAACGTTTTTCTAGGCCACATTGACCTTTTCTTGGCAACACAATAACTTTAAGTGAGCTTATCGGTTTTTCATTTCTAACTTGTTCGCAATGAGTGTAAAGTGCAGCTTAGCAAATTGCATCGCGTATGACAACACGTTCAAGTTTGTAACTTGTCGAGCTTTCTGTCAACGGAAGATTCACAGAGCTTGCATTGATGCGCGTAGAGATTGGCACAATGCTTTTTTGGACAGGCACTTTATTTGTTCTGATTGCCAAAATTTAGAAAGCCTACTAAAATGCATGTATGACAGCATAGTAGGCTATATTGACAGGCTCAACTTGGACAAAGATAATGTTATCTTCAAGCACCAAGCGCAGACGAAATTAAATACTGAAAGCTTTACTGAAATGGCTAGCTGTTTCGATGGATTGGCCTCAACAATAACCAAAAGCAGCACGAATTCTAATTTAAATAAAATTGATAGAGCTCTGGATGAAATAAAACTCAATTTATCATCCATTAATGAAACTTTTGCCGTTAAAGGTTCATCACTGAGTGGTCATGAGTACGATCGCCTAGGCAACATAAAAAAAGTTACAGCGGAGATGGAAAAAAGTTCTTACAGCAAAACTCTGATTTATTAAATTCTGCTGTAGCCCAATTTAATAGTGCTATGGAGAGCAGATTTACTGCTGTATGTGATAAAAATTATAATAATATTAGTAAAAACAGTCACATACCCGTTAATTCTGAGTTGTCGTTACACAATGAACTGGTGCTTGGCGAGATTAAAAGTGCGATCATCAACTTGAATCAAAGTTCTCTCAGCCGTACAAAGGATATGGCCACATCTCCAATAAAAAAGTCTCTAAAAAAATCTAATGTACAAATGTCTGCATTTTCACCAAAAAATCATGCGACTTGTACAAGGAAAGTCTTCAGATTCGGAACCTACTGGCCAGAAGAGGAATGGGATAGGCGAATTGATAAAATTAGAAGTTTTAACTCTAATTCAAAACAACATTCCTCTACCACACATCAAAAAGACTCTCATATGCAAGAGTTTTTTGTCAAGGGAGCTCCGAGGACTGCTGATGTAAAATGGATGCATCAGTACTTAGTGACCAAGCTTTTCCTGGATGTCTGCATCGTCGAATCATTAAAACATCGATGCAGCAATAAGAAGAGTTCCGGCAACATCTTCAAAGTTTCCGTTTCATCACGATACGCGTGGTTATTAACTAACTCGAATGGATTAAAATCGAACCAAACGTGGAATGGTATGACGTTTAGGAAATGGAGAAGTACAACCAAATCATGTAAAAATAAGAACATAAATAATAATATTACTAGTCTAAGTAGTAAATGTAATTCGACTATATTGACTGAGGTTGATATACAGGCAAACAAAGACAGTTCTTCAAACAGACCTCCACAAACCAAACCTACTACCCTACTCAACAACGACACATCCAAGACTCCTGTTCCTATTCATTACCCGAATTCCTCTTTAAAACTGCCCTTAATTCAGACAAATCTTACTCCTTACAGTAACTTTGTCCGTGGTGATGACCTGGTTCCAGTTACGGAGGGGTCAATAATCCTTCCAACTACTTCAACGTCTACTAAGCCGGCGAATGCTGATCCAGGCTTCCTTGACCCACTCGTTCCCCTGTAGTCAAAGCGACTGTTAACTCCTGCGATGATCCACTCTCAAGACTTCGGGATCACAGAATTTACGAAAATGTCCGTTTGTTCCTAGCATATATGCATAATGCTTCAGACTCGGCTTGTTTTGAGGGTAAAACTAAAACTAGTCTCAAAGTTCTTATCCATCAAGAGGGCCTTCCAGTTGACTTGGAAGCGTTAAACCTGCTGTTCATAAAATATCATGAGCAAATGGGAGTCTCTGCAAGTCAAGTTAAACAAGAACTAAATACCTACAGTTCTTATGTTAGGTCTAAACACATTTCTGTGCTTCAAAAGTCGAGAACCGAGCTCAAAAAATACTATTCCTAACAACTCATCCTCGCGAGTCAGCCTCAAGCTATTCTACCATAATTGTGGTGGAATGAGAGGCAAAGTAAATAAACTCTTTCTTGACGCGAAATCTTGCCGGTTTAATATCCTAGCGCTCACTGAGACTTGGTTGAGTGATTCTTATAAAAACGAAGAAATTCTCGACGAAAATTGGACAATATATCGAGACGCATGCATAAATCCACTAATTGTTCATCGCACTTCCTGATGTTCGGATTTCAGGCTATTAGACATGGCTCTGACTACACTCTCCTACGTAAATTATCTTCTCTGGCTGATGGCCAACTAAGTGTCACGGAGCGCAACGACAAAATGCGCGATGTTCAAATCAAGGTCCAATCTAAACTTCAAGAATCCTACTTAAAGGTTAAACGCAGATACGACTTGCGTAGTAAGCCCGGTCAATCTGTGTATGTCCGTAATCATGTCTTGAGTAAAGCCGTTGATCGGTTTTCCGCCAAACTTGCCCCGAAGTTTGTGCCGGGAACTATTGTTCGACCTGTGGGACAGGTTGCCTACGAAGTTCGGGATATGTCCGGCAAAGCTCTTGGTGTATGTCACGCACATGACATTAAGAGTTAATTTATCTCTGTATATTTTGTTGATAACTATTTGTATATATCTCGTACATATATAAGTATCTCCTAGTTTCGTATTCAATTAGGTCTGTGATTATTATGTGAGGTTGCAGATATCATTAGTATTTGCTAAGGGGTGATCCCATATTAGTTAATTTGTTTCGTGATCCAATGAGTTTTCCTAATGGCCTCGTCGTGTGACGTATCGGTTGCATTAGTGTGGACACGTATATTAGTAAGTTTGTTTCGAAGTCCAATGAGTTTTCCTAATGGCCTCGTCGTGTGACGTATTGGTTGCATTAGTGGGGACGGGTATTGTATTAGTATATATATCTGCATCGCATATAGTTAGGTTGTACCTTATTTAGTATCTGTTCATATATCTTTAGGTTGTCTTATTGGGTTTGGAGTCACAAAACGCTGGAGAATTGACGACCTCTGGGGTCCCTAAACTAGTCCGCGTTGAGCGTTGACGTCTGTATATACTGTAGATATTTTGGTGGTGTATATATTATCATATTAGTTTATATCTTGAATATTAGGGTTTGTAGTCATAAAAAACTAAGGCAGTGACGATCCTTGGGGTCCCTTAATAGTTGCTCACAAGAAGTCAGACCATGTATTTTTTTTATTCTAACCATAGCTCTTTATCTTCCGAATATTAACCATTTTCGGAATCTAGTATTCCTCATCTTTTCATCTCCGGTATACAACCGTTTCAGTTGCTAGGCAACTATCTTAGGGGTGGGGGGTTCATATTGAACTCAAAATTTTATGTATTTTTTTAATTTATTTATTTATTTCGCCAAAGCAAGGCAATCACAGTCAACATATAAAAATATAAATATATAAAATATACATTACAACAATATACTTAACCCTAAAATACGTGCTACATTCAACGTTAATTTATACTGTTGAATGCACGTCACAATTTAGGGATGGATAATGGAAGGGCTTTAGAAATGCTGGATTTAAAATTGAACTTGGAGATGCTAGGGGAGTAGTGTTTGCTCAAAGTGTTAAAGATTTTACAGCACCTATTAACTGGTTCATTATCTGCATACCTAGTAAGATGCTGATATTCAGTTAGTAAACGTGTATTACGCGTACTTCTTACAGGCACATTAAGCTTTATTTTATTCGTCAAATACTCCACTTTAATGTGGCCCCTAATCACGTCAAAAGCGAAACAAGAGGACAACATTGTTCTTCTGGTTTTAAGAGTTGACAAATTCAGAAGCTCCAATCTAACTTCATAAGGAGGCAAGATTTGATAGTCATCAGGGCTATAAAGGTCTCTCAGAGCAAACAACAAGAATTGTTTTTGGACAGATTCTTGAAAATGTGCGTGTGGGAGAGTGTGAATCGAGAAGCCGTGGTGCACGGACGTGTTGAAAAGTAAAGTAAAGTAAATGGTCGCGGAAGGTAAAATGGAGTGGCCAATTTGAATTTCGAGATTGAAATACGTGCAAACGGAGGAGTATCAAGTCTCGGGAGAGTTTCAAGCGTTTTGCAGCGGGAAGCTAGTGACGAAGCAAAAAAAAGGGATAGCGTGTGTAGATCGTCCTGGCACCGTCACGGTGCAAGAAGTCCGTCGCAATAAAAAAGGTTGACTGAGCAGCGGAGTCGTAAGTTGTCTTTCCGGAGCCTTGGTTGCAAATTGCGCAGGATTGCGAAAAAAAACGAGTTGTGTCTTCAAAGTTCTGCTGTGATGACTTTGCAAGGAGCCGCGAAACATATTGTGTTGAACTGCTCGAGGGTACGAATTGGGTGCTATTCCTGCCAACGTGTCACCATCATGCCGAGAAACATCCCGCTTGCTCGTCATATTCGAGGCGCGCGTGCGTAACCGGATTCCACGATTAGTGTTAATTTAAGTTAATCATTGTTACAATAACAGCCTCCTTTCCAAGTCTCCTGTTTTGTCGGTATGTATTATATACGAGACGATCTAAACCACTAATTAGGAAGTTGGATGTGAACAATTGTCTTCGATTAAATGATAACTAATTTATTAAAAATAAAGTGTAAATAATATGAAGTGAGTTTTCATGGTTTCTCCCCTCCTCAGCGTGTGCGTGATGCGGTTAGTTCGGTTCTTGATGTGTACTTTTTTCTATGTGATTTTATTAGCCCACGACCCGGTGAGCTAGCCGGTTTCGAAAATTTTTATCTATGGTCGCCACTATGCGGCCACTGTTGGTGGGTGCTCCGCACGGGGGCCTCCTCTCGGCGGTCACCTTCCATGTTGCGTTCGAAGTGGCGGGGCACACGGAGGATGATTGACTGGGAAGGAGGTGAGTGAATGCGGGGCACGCAACACAGCAACTATCAAAATCCTGTGATATCGGCCATACTTGTAGATCCTCTTCTGGTAAACTCCGTCATTGACTCCCTGGACACCAATGTTGGTCCGGGTCCTGAAGGCATCCCTAATTTTTTTATTAAATCTTTATCATCATCTCTGAGTACTCCCCTCTCGATAATGTTCAACTTAAGCCTAAGCTCAGTTGTTTTTCCCCAGTGCTGGAGAACGGCCAACATCGTACCTATCCTGAAATCTGGTGATCCTTCATCCGTTAAGAACTATCGTCCTATATCCCTTTTATCTGCTTTCCCAATAATTCTTGAGCGTATTATTCACTCCAATGTCTACTTGGCTTTAGGGCACGCTATTGTCCCTGTGCAGCACGGTTTCCTCCCTAAAAGCTCCGCTATCTCAAACTTCTTGTTCTTTCTAACACTGTGGCTACGTCTCTTGACAATCATCTTTAGGTTGATTGCATCTACACTGACTTCTCAAAGGCTTTCGACACAGTTGATCATTTCATACTTTGTCGGAAACTTGAGCACTATGGTGTCTCAGGCTCCCTTCTTTCGTGGCTGTATTCCTATCTATCCTGTAGGTCTTGTCGTGTCACTGTTCTAGGCACGCACTCTACTCCATTTGATCCCCAATCGGGAGTGCCACAAGGGTTCATTCTTGGCCCTCTGCTATTTACTCTTTATATAAATGATCTTCCTTCTGCTTTTAACTCTCCCTGTCTTCTTTATGCTGACGATCTAAAGACTTTCAGGGTGATTCGAACTCTTGAAGACTGCAAATTTCTTCAAGAAGATCTTATCATGCTGAGTTGGTCTCCTTATTTTGAATCCTATATAAACCTTGTCGAATCAGTTCAGCGTAAATTTACCCGCTTTCTCCTATTTGAATTCAATATCCCGTACACTCCCTATGAAGAACGCCTTTCATTCCTCAACTTACCGTCTTTAGCTGCGCGAAGAACATATTTAGATATGTGCTTTCTGTACAAGTTCTTCCATAATTACATTGAAGTCAACATCGATCACCGAGTCTCACTGAGACAAACCAATAGACCATCTCGTTCTACCGATATATTTACTTTACCTTTCGCCAGAACGGAAGTATACTTTCATTCTCCGCTGCTCCGTTTGCCTAGATCTCACGATAGGCTCCAGCTTGGATCCTTTCCATCCAGTATTGTAGCTTTTAAACGAATCTTGGAAAATGTTTTATTCAAATAACTTCTTCTAATTCTCTGCAATTTATAATATAAATTAGTTTAATGGGAAGCGTGGTTTCGGGGTGTCGGATGGCATCCTCTTCAGATGCTGTGATTTACCATCCGCCACCAGACAGCACGACCACGGTTAGGCTTATTGATGGATTAAGCTCGTTGTACTTCAACTGGTTTGTATAATTATTTCTATCCGCGAAGTATAACGACTGTTGACTGAACCTAAGTTCAGCTGGCTTAAAAGCCAATCTAATCGATCGGCTTTCCGAAAATCACACTCTTCGTTCACTTAGTTTATCTCCGCTGATGCGGTTGGAAACAATAAATGCCAGTTGGGCGAGGAATTCCATTTCCCGATCCAGATACCCGAACTGGATGGGTTGCACATATTTTATGATTTTTTCAGCAACCTGAAAACCAGACACATCATGGCTAAACGCATATAGCAGCTAGTGAGGGCTTTTCATGAAATCGTGGATGACACAGCGCCAGGTGGATTACAGGTGTCGACTATAAAGGCTGGAGAGTACGACCATACCAAACGCAATCTCTTACTAGCCCGGAAGCTGGAAGGTAATTTGGATGCTGTACTTGATATAATCTCAAGAAATCAACTGTAATTTTCTAACTGTAGAAAATTTAGGATAGGATATGTAAATAACGCTTACATGATAAGGCCTGCAAAAAATGAAAACATGACTATTTTTACGTTATACTTGGCACCGTGAATATCACTCCTCTTTTTAGTAGAAAATATCCGCTTCAAGTTCGCTGCTTTTCAACCCAGTTAGATTGGGAAAGTGGTTTATTTTATTTGCAGATTAAAAAATTTGATTAGGAAATTTATTTGTTAGACTCAAATATTCTTTATCTGTTTTGGACATTTGTTTATTCGATCTGGAAATCAGCGAATATGATGTGGAAATACAATAACACGAGGTATTTAAAGTAGTGACCGTGTCCCTTGAATTCAATAATGGAGTAGAGCGAATAACAAGCGAGTTTCCCTAGTGGGCCTTTCCGTTTTCAAAACGCAGGAGTTCCTCATTGGGTAAGTAAATGGGAGACTTAGCCACATATGTCATGTGGTAACGATAGGATAGGTCCAGGTAGCGTCATGGTATGTCTGACAAGCCCAGCTGAGGTCGTTCGTTTAGCAAAAATGGCTAGGTTATTCGCGCGTAAAGAACTTCCCAGTATATATTGACAACATTTTCAATATATCTTTACGTTGTAGGGTCTTAGAAGTTATTTTAAAGTAATTCTAGAAAGAAATATGTGTGTTTGTGAAGTGTTTTTATAAATATTTACAATAAAAAAAAGATTATACGATTCATATTGTCTCATTTGACTTACTTTAATGAGATCATTACTATTGTTTAAATTGTTATTATTTTTGTTGTTGATGTAATTAGCTACGTAGATATTACTGGAAAGTCGTCCCTGTAGACCTCAAGGATAGCACCTAGCTGCTTTGTTTGTTGATATTGTGTTGCGGATCAATTCTCAATTTTAGTAGTTCATTTTTTTCATTTTTTCCAAATTGGAATATATTCAAATTTCCCTCAGTACACGTCCAAATCATCAGCATTGGCAGTACTAAATCCCAATTTAGTAATCCACCCCACGCGCTGTCTCTCTTGCGAGGTGAGTTTAAGTGATCGAGCGCGAATCGGTTCACTTTGCATGCTGTCGCCCTCTGATTGGCCGAAAAGACTCTGACATATTACCATATATGGTAATAATTGGAGCAAAAATGCTTCAACGGGTGATCGCGGTGAAAAAGTGTAGGAGGTGAGTTGACGAAGAGTAGTTGGAAAAGTGGTGTTGACCGAGACGGTCACGTTCTTTTTTTTGAACAAAAAAATATAAAAAAAAAAAATTTCCTTTCATGGAAGAATTGGTTTGTCTGCTGAAAGCTCAATTCTCAAGAGTGGAAAAATACGAAGGTAACGACTGGAATCGGATGATACATCCTGATGTGGGCTCGGTTCCGGATGTCTTGATAACGCTGGGATTTTGGGACGCGACCTGCTTTCCGAAGAGAGGTAAGGTTTCTCGTCGGAGTTCTCGGATAAACAAGTAGAAGCACCGTGGGTCAACTCGCGCAGTTCGTTGAAGCCGCTCACTGGGCTACAGAGCCCCCAAAAGTGCCTTTCGCGACCAGCCCCATTGTCACCAAAAGCTTTGTATGGGAGAGTTTGTGATGAATCAAGAAGTTCGCGACCGAGTTGATAACGTCGGCTTGAACGAGCCGAAGACGCCCTTCAAGGACGACGTAACTGGTGAAGCACGTGTTCAACGAGGAGATGATTGATCTGCGAAGCAGCACGCAAGTGGTGTTCAAGCCATCGGCCTCATAAAAGTTGTTAAGTGTTCTGAAATTCGGATAGTTCGTGCGGCAGCGTGGAGGAATCGCAAATTTGCGTCGTGATTTAGTCAGTTCTCGCTGGACGCATTTGCAACAGTGAAATACCGATTGTCGATGCAACAACTGTAAATAAGGAACACATTCTGGCTATCATAAGTGTCGTCCGGCCGTTTGGTTGTTTGGCGCAGCGAGACCGGTCGTCCTGCGATAATACTACAATCCTCATTGGAAATGCCTTTGACACTCTTATCAAATTAATTGCGAGATCATACATAAAAAAAAAACGTTTTTATAACATCACATAACAATTCAAATGAAAATCAATATGCATCCGCATATTCTACAATTTAATTAAAGTTCATTTATTATTCGAAAATCAATTAAAAAAAATATATATATATAAATATATATAAAAATATATACAAACATAAGTGAAATAATATGAAGTGAGTTTTTTTCTTCATGGTTCTCCTCTCCTCAGCATGTGCGCGATTGGGTTTTTGTCCGGGTATAAAAGTTTCTTTTGTAGATGTGCATTTTATTCGCCCACGACCCGGTGAGCTAGCCGGTTTATAAAACATGTTATCTATGGTCGCCTCTATGCGACCACTGTTGGTGGGTGCTCCGCACGGGGGCCTCCTCTCGGCGGTCATCGTCCATGGTGCGTCCGAAGTGGCGGAGCACATGGATGATGATTGGCTGGGAGGGAGGTGAAGGAATGCGGGGCACGCAACAATTGTCACATCGATTGTATTGTCGGGATATATTCTGTTTCGAGTATTGTTATTTTTCACCTCGGTTTGACTTTTCATGGCGAGATTAAAGTTCGTATGCGGGTGCCTTGGGTTGAAGTAAAATATAATGGGGCAGTCTGGTGATGATTGATTTTGGTTTGTTTTTATATAGTAATCGAGCCATAACGATGATTGAATCTCACGTAATAAGACAAGGGCGAAGACTGAAAAAAACGATTCACGACCGCGTACCCACCAAACTAAGATGAACTGCCAGCAATAACCAGCCCTATTTTCTAGTTGCTTAGTTCACTATGGACTAAATGTCAACGAAATTATGAGATTGTACGTCCCTTCGATTTCAAACTACGCTTTTAATTGGATTTCTTACATACCAGAAAAGCAAATTTCATTTTGTTGAACAAAGTGTGTTTCCAAATGAAAAAATCACAGACAATTTTTTTGGAATTTTCGCAGTGTCTTATTGATCGCAAATAATTTTCAAACCTTCCTGGGCTATACTGGTCCAAGCTGTAGATAGTTATAGAATAAATAAAAATAAAAAGAATTGAAAGAACATTTTGCACGCGAAGTCAACATTCTGTTGATATTTATGACAGGTATATGGGGGGAGAGAGAGAAAGCAAAAATGCTAGGGACGAATTGCATTGAAAGATTTTTTCAAATGGGCGAAAAACTTGTGATTGTGGACTGTAAGATTTATTTGAAAACATCAACTGATGGCTTAGTAAATTAAGGCATCAAGATGTAAATTCAGATGAAAATGTTGTCATCGAAGAACTTAAAAAATTGTAGAACATGACAATCTCATTGCATTGAAATCATTTTCATGTTTAGAGGAGTACAGTTTCAAGCCTCGAGATTGCTTCTTTCCTATTGTATAAATAAAGAAATCCCTGAAATTTATCTTAATTTTACTAACAATATTTATTTGAGAAATGAAGAGATAATTCATTTTTTATTGTTGTTTATATTATAATAAATAATTACGTTTATGTAGTGAAACTATTTTCAACTTTTAAAATCGCTCCCTTTAAACAAGCACTTTCCTTATCCTTGTCCTTTCAAATGATGTCCACACGAAAGAAATTTCGTTTTATGTTTTTAAAATAAAAAAATATCATCACATCAAAAATATCAATGAGAAAAGTTTAGACGCTTTGCCGTACGTATATTTAAATGGTAGATTAGAATCGTTTAACACTTAATGATAATTTTAATTACCGCACCCTTACCTCTGCAAATGTAAAAAAGCCACTAAACTTAAATTTAATTTAAATTTTTACCCTATTAAAGTATTAATTTGATTCAACAGACCTTGGAAATTGTATGTTTGCATTTCTCTCATTAGTTTAATATTTAATTCTAGGTGACTGTATTAATCCTGTGGAAAAAATTTCATCAGTGGAAGGTAAGCAACATGATAGATTGCATAAAATAAAATACACCCGCTTTGATTCGATTAGTGATTTGTAAATTTATTTTTTCGATAATATCTATACAATAGAACATAATCCTTTCCTACCAAAAAGACTAGCCTAAAAGAAAGCGCTTATCTATTGCTTGAATACTTTCAAAAGGGTGTTGCTAATTTGAGTTTGTTTTTATCGAAAAATAGAAAACTCAAATTTTGTAAACTTTCAAAAATTTACTTTATTGTGGAAAACAATAACGGAATATCTAAATTAATATTTTGTTTTCAAATTTATCAATTAACACCATTTATTAACTTCTCACTATATTGGAGGTTCTTGAAATCACCTCGAAAATCGAAATTGAAATTTTCAAAATATCTTCACGGTTTGAGGTCTTTAGAGTAAATTTAAAGTGTTTTTAGAAAGAAGGGTGTATTTTTGTGTATGTATGTACGTATGTACGTATGTTCGAGGACAGTTTTTTGTACAAGCATACCTCGCATAAACAAAGTCGATGAGGTGTCAATTGAGGCGTCTTTGCAATCTCAAGAGCTGATTTTGGGAAACTTCGGTCGGGGGATTTGTTGTTTTGACCCCTTGATTTTTACATAAAAATATTTTTTTTTCACCTGATTTGCACACCTCAGTAATCGATGTTTATAAAATTTATACAATCTAAACAATTTTAATTTAAAAAACTTGAATTTTTTTTTTAATGATGACAAAAAAAACATGAAAACTATGTAAAAAAAGGTTCATACGAATAATATTACGTGATGTATTAGGAAGGCATTGTTGTTATGCCAATCAAAGTTTAACCCTTTCGCGCGCAGTATAAGAAGGAGAATAGGGGGGATTTATTGGTGTTCTATGGTTTGAATGCTGAAGTCTGCGCAAAAGCGAAAGAAACTCATTTTTTGATTTTCCGAAGAAGGTTTTTAAGGATGTTTTCATATGGCAAATTTGCACAGATAATATTAAAAATTTAGTTTTGTTTGTTATTACTATTACTATTATGAAGAAATGTTAATAAAATAATAAAAACTCTTAAAATAGTATAAAATTATGTGTGAAAAGACACGAAGCAATTCTTGTGGTCATTTAAACACGCTCCACACTTCACGCACTTTATCCGTAAATAGCCTGTTGAACACAATCGGCATCGTGATTTCACTGTATGAACTGGCCAGTGATCGATGCAGTCATATCTAACGTCATTTACAGGCTGCGCTTTTCTGATGGAACGGCTAGACATTAGTGTTGATGAAGCAGATGAACTTGAGGATGGCAGGTCGACCTCATTAAGTAAATTATTTGTTGTTGTAAGTCGACCACGTCTTCTCACAAGTTGCTTTGGAGCTACACGACGGCTTTTGAGAATTTTCGCAAATGGTATCTGGAATTGCATAAGTGTCATATACTTTGCTCCTGGATAAATTCGAGCCATGTGGCGTCGATACAGTAGCTATGAGTTGACCACTGTGACTTTGATGCACCAAAATAGTATCCTAAAATAGTATTTTTTTGATTTATGATCTATACGGTACAATCCTATGAACATGTCCATAGATCCATAGATCAACATCACCCATAAAATGATTGTAATCTGGAACGATTGCAGGTCGAGAAACCTGAATATGCTGCTGAGGGCTATACGCAACAATACGATAAAAGCAATTGTACCCATTTATTGTCGTACCAACGAACGAGTGCCACTTCATGTGTTCGTTCAACCCGATAGTCAAATGAACCACGGCCTTCTGTTTTCAACCCTGCCTCAGTTCTCATACTGGTCTGCCCAAAACGGTTGTTCCGTATAGTTCCAGTGGAAAAAATACCTCATAATTTCAAAACAACTTCTAAACTGATTGATGTAAACCAATTGTTAAAGTAGACTTTAAAGTTTTTATTACGCGGCATTGTAGAGATATAGGACAATATCAGAGGAAAAGCCCATAGCTTGGGCATGTTTCATCACCAACGTAAAGTGCAAAGTCGTAAACTAAGCCAGAGCTTCCGGCTCTTGTAAACATTTTAAATCCCCATTTATGAGGTTTTTTCGGCAGACATTGCTTTAGTGCTGATCTTCCTTTGAAATGGATTATTTGCTCATCTACAGACTAATATTCATCGTTGTGGGGAATTGCATTAATTTTTTTTTCAAATGGTTAAGCAATGGACGTACTTTATGGAGTTTGTCATATTTGGGGTGAGTTTTTGCCATCACTGTGCAATTATTGTTTATGTGGATATTTTTTTTTGTCGAACTGTTTGACAGGCATTTTTTTAAATTGCCTCGTCCCGCAAATTTTCGCTCAAGCTCCTATTATCAGTAAGTTTAACTACACCCATAAATAAAAGCATACCAATGAATTTCCGAATGTCTTCTGCTTCCAATGACAATGTATTCACCATAGGATTCTAGTGCATATACATATCTTACTTTCCTTTGTGATATGGTTTATTATATCGTAATCAAAAATATATAGAAATGGCTGCCCCTAAATCTTCGGCCTCTGTAAATGTATTTCTAGTTTCCATACCATCTTTATCTGTGCCACCTTCAATTTCATCTTCTTCATTGCCCTTTTTAAGACCATCTTGAAATATTTGGGTAACGGAATCTGGCAAATCACGAAGCTCCACATTTTGTTTTAGCGCAGCTTCGTCGTCTAAATCATCAATTTCTTCTTCTGAGTTATTCCATTCATATGTTAAAATGTTCTGAATTTCCTTTACAGACAGTCCTTTTCTAAATGAACTCATATAGATTCTGTATGAATGAATATTAAAAATACACCCTTAACCAGTATACTTTCACTAAACAAGTTGCAAAATAAAGACATTTTTCGATAGTTTAAGGGCAATGGTGACAGATGCAACATGATTTTTTGGGAAAATTTGGATTACTTGTTCACTATGCTGTTATTTTTGTTTTGTTTTCAAACAAGCACTACTTATCTTTTTTATCAATAAAATTGAACTCGTACACTATAAATGTACCGTTAAACCTTCAAATCGCGTGTTTGCCTGCTGTTTCCTCAACTGATATTCTTAGCCTATCATCAGTGATATCATTTGAACAATACGTTAGTAAAGATATAAAGAATACTCATGGAATATAAAGCGCATAAGTTCTGGAAATTTTTATGTCAAAATACTAGGTTAAAGTTGATGTTGCCATATGAATGCAGTACGTGCGAAAGGGTTAATAATATTTGCATAATTTGAGCAGATTTTCAATAATTTTCATTGTGCCATTTTTTATTTTAATAAAAAATGCTTGAAATCTAAATTGGGGTAATCAACGCTTTCAATGGTAAAATGTTTTGGAGATGAAGATATCTTATTAAAGATTAAACAACATTTTTCATGGTTGCAAATTCATAATGAAAAAAGGTTGATAAAAACAGTATTACCTAATTTCATTTACAAATGTTTTAAGCTCTCATCAAATAAAACTTCTTAGTTTTTTTTTATTTATTTCCAAGAGCATTCATACATTTATTCGATTGATCTGCGTGAAGATTCAATCAACCTCCCCCCATCTACCGAAAGCTTTACGTAATCAATGAACGCTCCCTAAGACATACGATAAATATTAACTCATTCCCATTATTTTCATTATTATAATTGTGTTTAATATCTTAAATTTACTTTAATCGCCTCGAAAATCGAAAGTTAAATTTTCAACATATCTACATTTTGAGGGCTTTACATTATATTTAAAGTGTTTTAGGAAAGAAGGATGTATGTGTGTGTTTTTTGCGTACGTACGTTCGTGGATAATTTTTTCTACGAGCATAACTCACGTAAATAAAGTCGTACCGACTTCGATGAGGTGTCAATTGAAGCGTCTTTGCAATCTTGAGGGCTGTTTCATCCGTTTTTAAATTTAAAAAAAAAGTGCAAAAGATTAGGGTTGTTTTTACATAAAAAATAAATTTTTAAGCTGATTTGAACAAAGTAATCAATGTTTACAAAATTTGTAAAATCCAAATAATTTTTCTAAAAAACTCGGCAAAACTTTGTTTTCATTAGATCGAAAACAAACTGCTGTGCTGCTTTCCTTACACGGGATATTTCTTATTTTATTTTTCATAGATACGTATTTTGAGCATCAATTGTGCCCTTCTTCAGTACCTTTGACTACTAATTCAGTACAGCCATATATGGGTCTATATATATCACCAAACTTCAGCAAAGAGAAGAGGTTTCAAAATTAAAACTAGAGAATTAAGACGCGATCTTTTTTGGAACGGGAAATCCAGCTCAACTGATTAATTTTATGACCTTTCCTGGCGGTAGATTATCAAAAGCGCGGCGATATTATCTCTTTGGAGATCGTTTAGCCTTTTTTCCTCGGTCGATTTCCTCCTTCTTTTGCTTCTGACCTCAGTAGCTTCGATTGCACATTTCCGACATCGTGGTTCAATCTTCGATCCTCAGGTTTCTTCAGAATTGCAAGATTTTCTTGCGCATCTTATTTTCTGCTATCCTTTTCCTCTTGGATCATCGCTATATTGTCCCAGCCGATGTTGTGTCTATCCCCAACGATGTGCCAATCATTGACTTCAGCGACGCAAGATCCCTTCGTTTCTTCGTCGCAAGTTCCGCATCTCTTACATTCTTCTCCTATCGTACAGATGCCGGTCGCTTGGTTTGCCCTAAGTAGGTTTTTTCACAGTCCGGTCATAAGACCTTATAAGTTCCACTTAGTTCGTGTCGCAGTTTTTTCTCTTTGGCGGATCCTAGGATATTCTTTAGCTGATGAGTTCTGCTCGATGAAACCATATCTATATGCAGATTACTCAACAGCTTCCTTATTTTCCCTGACACGGCCGAGTGTGTTACTCCTATCCTTATTTTGGGTTTTTGATCTCCCATTTGGAGACCGCTCAGTTAGGCGCCCATACGTCTGGCTTTTTTCCTGGTTAGGTTGAAAATCGTAGACGGGTGGTAACCATTTTTGACGCCTGTGTCGAGTATGTACTCTTTCTCTTTTTTAAACTGTTCAGGACTGAGAACCACTGTACAAGGCTATGGATCGTGGAATGAAAAGGGGACATTTTGTGAGCATAAGAATGGTTCGACTTAGAGGGAATCGTTCTCTGGGTGTGAGTGGGTTTCCTAAATATGTTGAGACCAATCGTTCTCTGTGATCTAATGATCTTCAAGTCAAGTTCTTTTCTTCCTTTTCAACTTCCATTGAAAATTGTAAGTTTCGGTGGGTTTTGTTCAGGTTTCTTAGAGTTTCTTCTATTTCCTCTTTATGAACAATGGCAAGGATGTCATTCACATACCTCACCCAGAACCTTGGCAATAACCCCTTCTCTTCTAGCTCTTGTTCAATCCTGAGCATGAAAAGTTTGCTCAAGAACGGGGAAAGTGCCCATCGCCACTGCTCTGGTTCCCTTGTAGAATCGTCCTCTAAACGTAAAATAACTCTTGGTCATGCACAATCTGGCTAGTTTCATGAGTAAGTTAACCTCCCGTTTCCATGCAAGGGAGGTTAAATCCTTGTTTAATAGCCATTCCGCCAGGTAAAGCAGGGCTTCCTTGACCGGGACGCTGTGAAACAGAGCTTTCACATCAAATGACACGATGCGTTCATCTGGCGCAATGTCTCCACCGTTTCCCAGTTTTCCCACGAGATCTTCTCTGCTTCTTAGGGATTTTGGATTGTTTAAATCACCAAAGCAGTTGATTCTCCATAATAACCATTTAGCGATGTTTTGACTGGGGGAGTTTGTGGCAGCGAATACTTCCCTAAATTCATTCCCTAGTTTCGCTTCGCAGACTTTCACTTTTTCTTCGACCTCAGCTTCCTGAATATCTTCTTCCAGCTCGATGCATGAGCACTTCTGATCCTTTAGAAGCTTTTGTTCTATGTCCTGTATGCGACCATGCAAGGACGCATTTTGGGCTTCCAACTCCTCGATACGTGAGAAAAAACTATCGGTTTTCGTGGACTCTCTTAACTCCTCCGTTACGTTCGAAGCCGCGGTGCGGTTGCATTGCGCTTCACTTTGTAGAGTCTTAAATTTGTTCTCAGAACTATTCGATCTCCTCCCGATCCTCTTCATATTGTTTGCGAAGCTCTTGGACGGACTGTTGCAGCTTTGCTTCGTATTGCTCGGACAAACGACAATTCATTTTCTTAAGTTCTAACTTATGTCTAGAAGGCGCTTCGGTCAATTCTATCGAATGATTACGATCCTTGAACTCCAGTTCTTCGTGCAGCGATCGTAGTGTGTTCTCAATATCTTCACGTGCCAGTGTATCTTCCACGATGTGTTTGCGTACCTCTTCCAGGGCAAGCGTAAACGATCGTTTTCCCTCTCCAAATCTTTGGTGTCATCAAACGCTTGCTGATAATCAGCACAGACTGTCTGGTACTTGCCGGCCAGCTCTGTGATCGTCAACTCCGCATCTTCTGTTTCTTTCGGGCCAATTTTCGTTGTCATCGTCGCATCTTTGTCTCGTCTCAACTTCTTGGCTCCAGAACTTCTTCCGAGCTCCATCCGCATCGCCGATACAGTTCCAGTGGCGATCCCACGCACTGCCAACTCATAGCTAAGCTCCTTCTCGCTGAGGCGATCGATGTTTCGGTGTGAAAAAATGAAGGACTGTTGGTTGATGAGCGAATGAATCTTCTTTATTAATTATCCATATTTATATGATTATAATATTGCACATTTCGAAGTGAACCTTTGCCCATATGCATTTTAGCTAAGTACAGTATTATTTTTATTGCCAATTCAAGTAGCAGGTAGGTTTGTACCCTTTGTTGATTGCTTGAATTGGCAATTGCTAATTTGTTGAGTAGGTAAAGCGAATGACCTGAACAATGTTATTGATAGTAGAATCTTAAAAGGGAAATGACTTTATTGCGATGTCGCTGGATAATTTGCCGATCACTTGGTGTTACATTATCGCCCACCAAGAGCCTGTAGGATCTTAAAGCTGATGTTCGTCATACCAAGTGGTAAAGGAAGATGGTTTCGGTAGGTTTTTAGCCTTCTTCATATGTTTTTTGCAGTCGCAGAGAATGAAGATAGTAAGTGATGCAAGTGTCAAACATGAAACTGTTATTGCAACGCTTGCTGTAACCGCCTGTGGGTTAATCGTTGTAGTTAATGCCAAGCACAGAGTTTGGGATGTTGTATGCTGTGAATATATCCGTTCTTTGTGTTTGCGAAATAGTGGTAGCTTTAACGAGGTTGAATTTGCGATTATCGATTATGGGAAGATGTCCAAGAATTATAATTGCCGCATCAGTTTGCTCAATGGACAATTTCGATGTTGTGGTGTGAAGAATTTCTAAATGAGATGATAGTAGCACTTGTGTTGACTTGATGGTTGAAGCAAGATCTGCTAAATTAATACAATCCCATATCCCTTCCCTTGAGTATATGGCTGTCAAGATGCTGTTGTATTTATGATAAACTTCTTGGATTAAGTTGATGGCTCGTTGGTATGTGCTTAAGAAGTGTATATGGATCATGTTAATATCTACAGTGACGTACCATTTTTTAGCTCGTTAATGTGCACGACACACCTCATTCAGCTGTTCTGAAAAACGCCTCAACTGCTTGTTGATCCTGCTAGAAATTGTGTTTAGAGTTTTTGTGGCTTGGAGAATGATCTTTCCTTGGTGCCGAGTAATTGTGATTGGCCCAGCATAATCAACACCTGTGTTTAGAAATGGTTTTTCCAACTGTACTCTAGACGCTGGAAGAATCCCCATTAGTTGATCTCTTGGTCTGGCCATTAATTTAAAGCAAGTTAAACACTCGTGAAGTATTTTTTTGTCAGTGACTGCCCTGATAGTATCCAATAGCGCAATCTCAGAGTTGCTAAGGTTTGCTGAACTCCACTGTGTAAGGTTTGCAAGTGAGCTTGCCGAATGAGAAGGTTGGCTAAGGTACCTTTTGGTATAATTGCAGGGTGTTTGGCTTCTTCTCCGATCAATGCGAAATGTATTCTTCCGCCCACCCTGAGTGTACCCTCAGTGTCAATCCATGGTGAAAGCGATCGCAGCCTGCTGTTACTTGGGACAGTATTTGTTTACTGTAAATGGTTTATATCTGCCTTGAAGGCGTGTTGTTGTGCCATATGTATGCACTTATTGTGTGCTGCTCTGATTTCTCTGTCCGTCAAGAGATCAGCCTGTTTGGATCGAGGATTACGTGAATTATGAGCAAATCGAAGGCAATGAGCAAGCACCCTGTTCAATTTGAAAAATGAAGAGTATCGCAGAAAAATATCTGACTCTTCTGGTTGCACTCCAATCAATGCTTCAATTCTTTCTTCCTCAATGCCATTCATTGGCTGTACACTATTCGGCCATTGAATTAAGTGAGCATTCAGCCACTTGGGTCCCTTCCACCACAAAGTTGATCCTAAAAGATTTGCAGGGTAAATTCCCCGGGTAGCAATATCTGCAGGATTCTCATGCGTTGCTACATGGTGCCAAGTTTTTACGGAGCTTTCTTGCTGAATGATGCCGACTCGATTTGCAACGAATACCTCCCATTTAGCTACAGGACTTTGGAGCCACGAAAGTACTATTGTAGAGTCTGTCCAGTAATACCTCGCAACGTGTATCCATTTGTGTGCTTTCATGATCTCGCTCATGAGTTTCACTAATAATACTGCTCCACATAGCTCAAGTCTGGGTATTGATTGAGTTTTAACAGGAGCTACTTTAGATTTTGGCGCTAATAAAGTAACGGATACGGACGATCTCGTGATGACACGAAGATAGATCGCTGCAGCATATGCTGATGCTGATGCATCACAAAAACCATGTAACTCAATGCGACTAGTGGATGTATAATCTATCCAACGCTTGATGCGCAAGTCGCTTAGTTTTGGCAATTGGTTGTGTAGTGTAAGCCATACCTTGATATTTTCTTCTTCTATAGGTTCATCCCAATCTTTCCCAATTAGCCAGAGCTTCTGACCATTTCCTTAAATGGAAGCTTCCTCGATGCATCAAGCTTCTCAAATCAGATTGTATCTTTAACAACTCTTCTATATCCTCTGCACCTGTTGGTAGATCGTCCACATACATATCATCCCGTATCACATTAGCTGCTTCTGGAAATCGTGTCTGTTCGTCCATTGCTAATTGATGAAGTGTCCTGAAGGCTAGGAATGGTGCGCATGCTGTACCGTAGGTAACAGTGTTTAAACGAAAATGTTGTATGGAATCGTTCTGGTTCGATCGCCAAAGGACTCGTTGAAAGTCTCGATCAGTTTTATGTACTTGAATTTGTCGATATATCTTTTCTATATCGGCTGTTATAACATAGCGATGTTGCCTCCAACGCATGAGAAGATGGAGTATATGATGTTGAATTGTCGGGCCTGTCAACAGTAGATCATTCAACGATTTTCCTGTGGAGCTTCTTTGTGAGGCGTTGAACACCACACGCAATTTTGTTGTGGAACTATTTTCCTTCAAAACCGCATGATGGGGAAGATAATACGTTAGCGGTGTTTTGACTTGGTTAGCTGGAACTCTCGTCATATGTCCCAATTTAATGTATTCTTCCATGAGCTTTCGGTATTCGTTGTACAGAGCTGAGTTGCCTAGCAATCGTTGTTCGAGATGTCGAAATCGTATGTAGGCAATTTTCTGGGTGTCTCCCAACTCTGACACGGGATTCATGCTTGCCTTGAATGGAAATTTTACAGAATATACTCCAGTTACGTTACGTTGTACATGCTGCGTATACTGTCTTTCTGCTTCTATTTCGTCCTTTGTCCAATGAGTAACAGATGGAAGCTCTTCTGTTTCCCAAAACTGTCTTAAGGACTTATCTAATTGTTGGTATGATACAAATGCATGGCAATCATGTATCTGTGATATTTCTGCTGTTGACCCAAGCAAAACCCATCCAAGTTTCGTGTTTTGGGTGCATAGATTGCCAGAAAGAAACCCAGGTAGTATTAGTTGTCCATAGACATCTGCTCCGATTAGCAAGTCAATGTCTCCTGGTATGTGAAACCTTGGGTCAGCTAAATCTGCTAGTTTGAGTCCAGGTGGTATTGTCATTGGAATTTGTTCCGAAGGTATAGGCGCTGTAATAGAGCGTATGATCAATGCAGTGATCGTTATTTGCTCTGTGCTGCCCATGTCGTTTTTTACGATAGCAGTAACTGTGCTTGCCCCTCGAGTAATAATATTTTCCATTGCTCCAATGCCGCTGATTTTTATTTTTTCCTGACTTCGACTGGCATACAATAATTGCATTGCTGATTCACTTATGAAGGAGCGTTGGGCTCCTGTATCCAGCAATGCCCTCAACATTATGAGAATGCTATTTGGTGTATTGACCCGAATTTGTGCTTTGTACACTCACCATACCTACCATGCTACCTTGCATTTTGCTATGAATGGGGTCAATGTGTAATAATGAATTGTGTTTTTTCGCAGAAATCTTACAGCCCCGTTTTGATGGGCATTGACCAACCTTATGTTGTGGACTAAGGCAGTTGTAGTAAACACGATTTGAATTTACGAATTCTTGTCGTGTTTGGACATTGTATTGTTTGAATATTGGGCATTCATACAGTTTATGTGGAGCTTTACACTTTGGGCATGACTGTTTCGCCTCAGTATGTGCTGTGTTGACTCTTACCGGCCCCTGTTTGCTCTTTGCTTTCCCTGGTGTTAAAGCTTCGAGCATGGTGAAACGTTGTTTCATGAAATCCAAAAACTGTGATAGAGATGGAATGGCGTTTGAGTTGGCAATATGTTTATGCCACTCTTTCCTTGATTCCTCATCTAATTATTGATTTAGTAAGTATTCTGTCACTAAATCAAATGAATCCGCTTGTAGTGTCTTCATTCAGGCTAACAGTTGATTGAATGTATCAAACATCCGTCTCAAACCATTGGATTCACTTGGAACACAGGTTTGAATGCTCCAAAACCCCTGCATCATTTCTTGCGCAATCACACGATGGTTATCGTATCGTTCGCACAATAACTTCCATGCCGGCTCATAGTTAATCTCAGTGATGCTAAGATGATTGATGAGTTGCTCCGCTTCCTCTCGCATCGCATTCCTCAAGTATTGCAGTTTCTGCACTTGATTTAATTGCGCGTTTTCATGCACCATACTCTTGAATAGGTCCCGAAACGCCAGCCAGTTGATGTAAGCACCGTTGAATGATGGAATTCTTACTCGTTCAAGTTTTAATGCGTCAGATTTCTCGTACTTGGTGGATGATCCGGCTTGGTACTGGTTGATCTTCCCTCTGATTAGTGTTTGATAGCCCAACACTAATTTCTCCAGCTTCTCGTACTCCTTGTTGTAGTGTTGAAGAAGTTCAGCTTTCTCTACCAAATCTTCTGTAACTGTCATGATGAATTTACGCGCTCAAGTCTAATCTGAAAATACTCAAAATTATGGCGTTCATCACTATCCTTTTTGAAGTTAGTGATAACCCTTTGAACTTGTGTGAAGTTCAGTTCCTTTGTATGCCATCCGGCTCGACGGACCAGCGAATGAATCTTCTTTATTAATTATCCATATTTATATGATTATAATATTGCACATTTCGAAGTGAACCTTTGCCCATATGCATTTTAGCTAAGTACAGCATTATTTTTATTGCCAATTCAAGTAGCAGGTAGGTTTGTACCCTTTGTTGATTGCTTGAATTGGCAATTGCTAATTTGTTGAGTAGGTAAAGCGAATGACCTGAACAATGTAATTGATAGTAGAATCTTATTACTAAAGGGAAATGACTTTATTACGATGTCGCTGGATAATTTGCCGATCACTTGGTGTTACAAGAGCCTCCGTAAATTTTGCCATGTTGAACCTAACAAATATTGCAACAGCACAAGAAGAAAGAAAAGTAGAATGGCCTAGACAGGGAAAATCACTTACTTCTTTATTTTATCATTTTTATATACATTCGGATCTTTATAATTTCGTTTTTGCTTCTTCACACCCGTAAACTCACACACCCGCAATCAGCACACTCCCGCGATTTGATGCACATGTAAGCACTTTAAATTCGGTCACTTTTATTCCACAAACACTCACTGAACCTATTGAACGTATCCGCCGTTTGAACGCTGCCGTACCCTATTTCCAAAGATCTGTTTTTTTTAACGGCCCCACGTTGGGCGCCAAATGTTACAACTGTAATTAGTGCAACGTCCACTTCTTCACCGCAGCCGATCCTGGCTACGGTTTGTGCAATCCCATTCGGCTTTAAACCCGCGAAGAGGGGTGTTTGGATATTTTCTTAAAAAGAGCGCCACCCGTTTCTGCGCCGGGAACGGACGCGACGAGCCAACACCAACGACCAAAAAGGGAATTTGAAAGAAACAGCAAATAAAAGGAATTTAACCGCGACGACCGCTTCGCCACTTCACACAATTAACTACACTTTCTTTATCCTTAAGGCACTATTTTTTTTAACCTAGCTAACTACCTACCTAGCTATCTACACTTAATTTTACTTACAATTTTCCTTCTTCTTATCCTAACGCTGCTGGCTCCTGATTCCTACGCCAATTGCTGATCGTACGCCGCTTGCTGTTCGTTGTCCTCTTCTACCTTCTCCAAAAATCGTAAGATCCGCCAAGTTTCTTCTAATCTTCCGCGATTTCCTCAATCCGACAAATTCGTAATTATCCGCTTCTCGGCTTCACTGCGATCAGCAGCCACAAGAACCCAGAACAAAACAGCAATTGCACTTCTTGACTCAGCCCTTGCTCAGACCAGTACACCAAGAAAACCCAGAACCGAACAGTCCCACCAGCTGTTCTCTTCGCTATATATATGGGATCCCCCGATCACATTTGCTGCATCGACGGTCAACGGCCAACCGAGCTTGCTAAACTCGGTCAAGCTTTCATTGTCTTCGACAGTTTTTTTACCAATTGCCGACGCACGTCAGCTGGCGATTTAATCTTCATGCTCGGTCTCCACGATGGGCCACAGCGTTGCACCTCAGTGGATTCTGTGCTGCTGTGTGTGTGGGGGCGGCCTTTGGGCAGACATATTGTGACGCTGGCAATATGCAGATTGGTATCAACGACGTTGCTGACCTGACTCGTTTCATCGGTGCGTTGAATTCAATTGCTTCGACGCTCACGGCGAGTTTGGTACGTTTTACCATACGTCAGTATCATATTGCTAGAAAAAGTCTGCGTTCACCTGGTATCAATCAGTTTATAACTGTAAAAATCAAAAACAAACAAATATTTTATAGATTTTGTTTCACGTATTTATTAAGGATTTCTTGCGTATTCGACGCAAGTAAGTTCATTTATTTCGCTTCTACAGTTTTTGAGATAACGGCCCTTTTCTGAGAAAACATACAAAAGCGAGGCAGAAAAAGTCTGCGTTCACTTGATGAATTATGGGATTCCCCGGAATGAGTCGTTTCAAATACACTCTTCGATTGTTTTATTGCATTTATTATTCGATAGGAGCTATTCTAGCAAGTGGTTGAATAGTTTCCTGCTGAGTTTGTGTTGTGAATATTTTTTTCCAATGGAAGATAAAAGCAAAAAAATAAGTGTGAGTGAAAGAAAAATCATCATAAAATTATGGAAAGAAAGGGACAGCTACAGAGATACAGCAAAATAGTGGGAAGGCAATATTCGTCAGTCCAAAGGGTTATAAATAATTTCAAATCAGCAAGAGAACTCACATCCAAACCTCGTTCCGATCGTCCATCATAGTTGTCCTGCAGGGAAAATCGACATATCGTGTCACTAGTAAAAAAATCCACGGCTGACTGCATTCCAAATAGCAACTGAAATCAAGGAACCATTCAACAAAAATATTTGTCCGGATACTGCAAGAAAAACCCTCGAAAGGCTAGATACCACGGACAACCCGTTCCGGAAGAAACCGTACATTTCACTGGTCAACCGATAAAAGCGCTTTGCATTTGCCAAGCAGCACATAAATGAGCAAATAGAGTTTTGGAAGAATGTAATATTTTCAGATGAGAGTAAATTTGCATTTTTGGCATAAAAGGACGCAAGTTAGTGTGGAGAAAGTCTGAAACAGCACTCCAAAAGAAAATCTTCTACCCACTGTAAAACATGGTGGTGGTGGAGTAATGGTGTGGAGGTGTATGGCGGGTACTGGCGTTGGGAAGTTAAAGTTTATCGAATGGACGATGGATAGATTTGCAAATTTCAACATTTTGAAAAATGATTTAAGGCAGAGTGTCATTAAACTCGGCTTAGGTTCAAATTTTTGCTTCCAACATGATTGTGATCCGAAGCATACAGCCGAGATAGTGACGCTTTGGTTACTCAATCATGTCCCAAAACAGCTACATACACACCCACAATCAACAGATTTAAACCCTATCGAACCCTTATGGGATTCGTTAGAGAAGAAAATTCGACAACACTCAATAACAAGTAAGGAAATGTTGAAAATTGTTGTCACAGAAAGTGGGAGAATACAAGTGCTGAGGTGATAGCAAAGCTCATCAATTCGATGCCGAACAGGCTCCGAGAGGTAATAAAGAACCGGGAATACCCCACCAGTTACTAACAAATTTAAATATTTATTTTTTACTATTTTCTATTTTATTATTTTTATAAGAAGTGAACGCAGACTTTTTCTGCCTCACTTTTGTATGTTTTCTCAGAAAAGGGTCGTTATCTCAAAAACTGTAGAAGCGAAATAAATGGTCGAATACGTAAGAAATCCTTAATAAATACGTGAAACAAACTATAAAATATTTGTTTGTTTTTGATTTTTTACAGTTATAAACTGATTGACACCAGGTGAACGCAGATTTTTCCTGGCAAGTGTATGTATAATCAAAAGAACTATCCCATAGAACTAATTTCGCTGTTGATACTTTAAATGACGCAGCTTTCGCATGCACGATCAGGAACAAACTCTCCATCACAACATTACTTCCTACTTATCTATCTAGTCCAATATATGTGTGCACAATACAATATCCTTACCCTACATAAATCTCCTCTATATTTATATAATTTAATAATCATAACCTAAATTGATCTACTCCCTAATTACATAATGCAATATCCTTTCAATATAATTCATTAATGACTTACAATATAATTAATTTATCACCTGCTCGTGTGAAGTGACGGGCCGCGTATATCATTTTTAATCGACAGCGTTTGTCCGCACGGCGGTTTGGGGTCTTCAGGGGCAGGACAGTCCCTTATTTTGCCCTTATGGGTGTTCGAACACCCAGCACCCTCCGTTAGGTTGAGTAACCGGTTACGAATCTCTGTGGTGTTGTAGCGCAGTACTCTGGAAACCGACAGATTCGTTCGATAGTTCACAGGAGCTGGACGCACTGACGGGGCCTCGGTTTTTTGTGAATTTCATATAATAAAGTGTCTAAAGTGGCCATTTAATTCACTCTGAACCAAGTCTTTAGTTGACTCTATGGTGGTGTATGTTCTTTTCAGGTTCTCGAGTAAAAATTAAAACAAGCGAGATCGTTTAATACATTTATTCAAACAATGGTCTTCTTAAAGGTAGTGCTTCTCTTACAATAAGTCACACAGTACTCTCTTATTATATTCAGCCAATATCGCTTCTTGTTTCCAGGTTCCGTGTTGCCGGAAGCTTGGATGCCAAGGAGCGCTAAAAATGCTTCGCCTTAATAGTTTTCTTTATTTGGGAGATGTTTCCAAGTTCCAGATATATCTGTGAAGCTCGGATTCCACCTGCCAAATAGCCCCTCAACGAGTGACTGTTCCTTTGAGCAACGCGGCTTTATATATCGGGTGATTTTTTAGGAACTTTCTTTTTGGCAACACTGTTTTTGACAGCTGACCTGGATTTCGTGCTTTGTGTTACTGTCAAACACGTTCAGTTTGGTCTATAATTTAACCATAAATCGACTTACAAACGAACAACACTTGCAAATTGTTGAATTTTTATATCAAAATTCATGCTCGGTTAAGAAAGTGTATCGTGCTCTTTTTCCATTTTATGGTCAGTTTGGTCGACCTTCTGAGGTGGCTATTCGGAATCTTGGGACTAAATTTCGCACCAAATTTACATTGCTGTACATTAAACCACCAACATGCATACGTAGAGTGCGGACAGAGGAAAATATCGCAGCTGTATCTGACAGTGTTAGTGATGACCGTGAATTATCGATTCGGCGCCGTTCGCAGCAATTGGGCCTCTGTTACTCCACTACGTGGAAAATTTGGTGGGAGGATTTGGGTGTGAGACCTTTTAAAATACAGCTGGTGCAAGAATTGAAGCCGCACGACCTACCACAACGGCTAACTTTTGGTGAATGGGTGCTGGCAAAGTTGCATGAAGATCCACTTTTTTATCGAAAAATAGTGTTCAGCGATGAAGCTCATTTCTGGTTGAATGGATTCGTGAACAAGCAGAATTGCCGTATTTGGAGTAAAGAGCAGCCAGAAACATTGCAAGAACTACTAATGCATCTCGAAAAAGTAACTCTTTGGTGTGCATTATGGGCCGGCGGCATCATTGGGCCGTACTTTTTCAAAGACAACGTAGGCCGGAACGTTACTGTGAATGACAAGCGCTACCGTGCGATGATAACAAACTTTTTTTTGCCCAAAATGGAAGAGCTGGACTTAGCTAACATGTGGTTCCAACAAGATGGTGCCGCATGCCACACAGCACGCGAAACAATGGCCCAATGGCCCGTTTAGGGCCGGTCAATTGGCCGCCTAGATCGTGTGATTTAACGCCTCTAGACTATTTTTTGTGGGGATATGTTAAGTCTCATGTCTATAGCGACAAGCCCGCAACGATTGACGCACTGGAAGCCAATATTGAAGAATTTATTCGTGAGATACCGGCCGATATGTTGGAGAGAGTATGCCAAAATTGGACCCGGTGTATGGACCATTTGCAACACAGCCGCGGCCAACATTTACATGAAATAATATTTAAACATTAAATTTTATCAATCGTTCTATCGACTCAAATAAAGATTTCATATATTTTTCTGAATTTTATTTGTTTTTTTGAAAATCAAATCCGAAAGCTCTTAAAAAATCAACCGTTAGTAGCCGGCGCATGACTGTGTGAGTTTCTTAACCTACATACATGTTGGTTTTTATTTTATGACTAATGTTGTGTGCGGATGCCGCTGGCAATGAACGCTACGCTGTCGTCATGGCCTAGAGAGGTGGTTGCTTGGTGATACTCGTTTGGAAGAAATTTTGTGTGCGTGGGTTGTTACAACCCGCATAAATACATGGTAGCAGAACGTAGTTCGTGGATCGACCACGCTGCATGGCGAACGTAACAAGGTCGTTATTGGATTCGAAGAGTTTCCACGTTTGACTCACAGCTTTCTTATAAACATAAATATGAAGAAGACTTAGAATGAATTGTTTTTAATGGTCTGACTATGATGCCGCTATCGTCTGTGGCCTTTCCCCACGCGCGTCCTTGAGAAATCGGCGTATCTCCTAGTGCGCGCGTGGGGCTTTGTGTTCACACCTCTGGATCTAATCGAAAGTGATGTTCTTTTAAGACCAGTGACAGCAAACGACCTTTTTCAGGCAAACGTGTGTTCAGAGATTCAATTAGTTAGCGAGAACTTCTTCGTAAATAGGAGTGCCGGAAAATTTGTGTGTGAGGTGACTGCAAGTAAGCTGAGCGCAATTCCGTTAGCCCGGCCCGCGGTAGTGTTGGTGTCGATTGGAAACTGGGCTGTGATGTCAAACTGGGTGCAGCCTAACCTCGAAATTCAGCAATTGTGCATTTTGCGTTCGGTGCGGCGCTCGACGGAAGCATAATTGTCCGAAACAGCGCAGGCCGCGCAACCTTCCCCGAAATTAAGCGAAAACGGCGGCCGTGAACTTGAACTCGCACCGCCCAGTCATCAACTAGAAACTCCATCAAGCGTGCAAAAGGAGTTGAAGTCAAAAATATTACTGAACAGTTATCTCCAATACATAAAAATTATAGATATACATATATAATTATATAGATTCATCTCAACTGTGCACATTACAGTTAGAACTTTAGAACAATACTGAAACCCAATTTATATTATCATATCGAAGGATATAATTTTTAATTAAAATAGACCATTCGTTCTTATGGTATGGAAACCCATCATAACGAATGCGTTTACGATCGTTCACATAAAGTTATAGAGCTAAGCATGGAAAGATGCATTTTCTAATTGAAATGAACCATTCGTTCTGATGGCATGAAAACCAATCATAACGAATGCGTTTACGATCTTTCACATAAAGTCATAGAGCGAAGCATGGAAGGAGGTATTTTTAAATCAAAGTGAAATTTTTACGAGACCGTACATTTATTTTTAGAAATGGTAGTGTTCGTATGATCTTATTGATCACTCAAACTAAGAGGATATTTGTTGATAAATAGGATAAGAAAGAAAGTCAATAGTCGGTCTGGATATATAACTTAAAGAATAAAGACGGGTTACACGCAACATTCACGTGTTCTTTTATTTAAAGAGTGTATATTCGCACTCGCATATCATAATTATATTAGCGCCGGGTGGATTCGCACATTAATCTTCTGTTGTAGTTATCTTGCTTACTTATTTATATCGTTTTTCTCTACACTTTTTGAAGAATACTTGTTTGCATTAACATCATTCATAATGTCTTACGACCCAGCAAAAGAGTTTAAATCGCAAGATAAATTATTTGGTTATAAAAATAAGTTTTTGACAAATTCATTAACGAAAATCTCACAATCAAGTAAAAATAAAATTTATTATGAAAATCGTATCAAACTGTTAGACGATTATTGTGTCACCTTTTTCAAACGCAATGAAATTTTGCAAGAATTTGATACTGATGATGAGTTCAGAGACGAAGAGTATTTCACTGATGATAAATATACCAATGTGGAATTTGCTTATATCGACGCTAAAAGTCAACTCATGAATGAAATTCAAAAATTAGATTTAGAACATGCAAATATATCCAACTCATCCCTACCCCAAAGTCCTCACGAAGCTCAAAATGTAATCCTTGCTCAATCATCGAGTCATTCTGTACCTAAGGTAAATGTACCTACGTTTAGCGGCAGGCAGGTAGATTGGGACACATTTAAGGAGCTATTTACAGTTGTCATAAACGACCCTCGGATTGCTCCCATCGTGAAATTGCAGCATCTCTTTAACAGTGTACAAGGGTTAGCGAAAAGCACTCTAGCTGGTGTCAGGATTTCGTCATCAAACTTTTACGTAGCGTGGGATAAACTTCTTAGAAGGTCTGATGTCAAAAGGCGCCGTCTCCACCCGAATTTGCAGGCTTTCATAGACCTACTGTTACGTACCATAAAGTAAATTCAAATATTTTCGCGCCTTTCCTGCCCGAAATAACTAAAGCTTATAACTATCTACCTGGTAATGACTATTTGACAGAGTAAAGCTCGCCAAGTTCCGACAAAGCTGTTCAAACGCGTCATCTCGCTCCAACCCTCGGATCGTGCTCAAGCTTTCGCGAATACGAGGATCGATCACACCACGCTACGCGAATAAGTAGCTTTTGAATGTTGGAGATGCCGGAAATAGGGCGTGTGGGAGAGTTTGGAGGAGTCTGGCTAACGAGACGGACGTCTCGGAATTTTTGTACTTTAGGTAAAATTTATATTTGATACATAAATTTTAAAGGTGTGCACAAAGAATTTCGAAAGTCTATTTCGGCGGTATTTTGCGATTTGTTCCTGATCGAGGGGTCATTGTTTTTTTTTCTAAACATGGTTGTTGTCGAAGCGAGCGAATATGTTACAGGACATGCTTTTCGAAATTTAGCGCAGAAGGACATTCTGCTTAAAAGGATGGAAGAATCGGCTTGCCAGCTAGAATCAACGAAACTTAGCAATATCGGTTTTACAGTTGCATTCAAAGTTCGCGGAGATCTAATGGTGCTAGAAATTGAAGCATTTGGTCGTCCGCTTCCAGAAGGCCTATTTTAGTGAAGCTACGTGAAAACGAGTTCAAACGTGGGTGGAGAAGGCGAAGCAACGGTGCGCATATCTAGACCCTGTATAGGAGTGAAAAAAACGAAAACATGAACAACGTAAAGTGTGGTTAGGAATTTAACATGTGTAACGTGATGATGATCACATAACTAGTATCGAATTTCTATGTCTAAAGTGTGGTTAGGAATTCTCTTTTGTAACGTGATTATAGCATAACTAGTATCGAATTTCCATGTATAATTTGTCAAGATTAATTAGAGAGAAAAAAAAATGGAATAAAAATTAACCTATAAGTGCTGTGATTGTTTTCCTGATCATGGGTGTCGCGTGTTCGAACGTGGTTCTGGTGATTCCTTCTTCTTTTTGTCCAAAAACCCACGACTCGGTGAGCTCGTCGCGGAAAAAAATATAAAATCGGGACCGCCACTATGCGGTCGTCTTGGTAGCAGTCCCGGCTGCGCGTGTACTCACTAGGCATCCGGGGTCGAGGAGCGTCCAAAATGGTGGGGCACTCGATCTCGGATCCTCGGGTTTGCGCGCGTGGTCGGGATTGTGACACTACCTTCTGCAGAAAATGGTTCGGCTCAGGAGCTGGGCTCTCTCATCGATAGAGCCGAGGAAGCGGTCAAGGGTCTTCATGACCTCGCTTGCCCAGTTGAACATTATGACAATTGGTTTGTTTATCTCATTGTTCGCAAACTAGATGTGGACACTAAAGAAAGCTGGAATATTCATGAAGAAAATGTTGGTGGGTTTTCTTCTTATAGCTCTCTCCTCGCTTTTTGGAAAATAGGATGGCTAGCCGCGAACCCGAAGTAGAAGATATGTCTTTAGAATATACAAAGACAAAAAACAAAAACAGAAATAACCTTAAACAAGTTAAAACTCATTTAGGCCAAGAGTTTAACAAAAGCTCAAAGGATTCAACGCGTTCTTCACCGTGGTGCTTGTTCTGCTCAGGCAATCATTTGATATTTAGATGTTCAAAATTCATCGCATTAAAACTCAATTGTATATTGGAGTTTGTAAAAACAAATAAGCTGTGCTCAAGCTGTCTCTCAGCCAAGCACATAAAAGCAAGTTAGTGTAATACCAGTTATCGGTGCCCAGTAAGTGATTGCGGGGAAAAGCATAGTGCTCTTTTACATTCGGACAAACGAAAGGCTGTGAAAACTCATACGGTTAGCGTTGAACCTCACCCCGCCGAACAGACTTTTCGTCCGATTCAGAGAATCAACCAGAACCAACTTCAAACAATGACTCGGCAACACATTGCATGTTCTCTAGTCAATCAGTTTCGTTAGCTACTGCTAAGGTTGCATTGTGCAATCGCAATGGTGATAAAATTCAAGTCAATGCACTGATTGATCCAGGGTCAATGAGGTCATTTGTTTCGAAGAAAGTAGTTGCAGTTTTGGGCCTTCCCACGACGTCTACCAACGTTAAAGGCTGCGTTTTCATACCATTTAACTCCAAGCCAACCTTTCCCGGATCCAAAGTACTCGCAATGAAGTCATGGCTCCGACTCGAGAAGCGCTTGTCTCAAAAACCAGAGGTCAAAGCAGCGTACGATAACTTCATCAAGGAGTACCTTGAGCTGAGCCATATGGAATTGGTACCCGATGATGAATTGAATAAAGACAATGTCTATTATATTCCACATCTTGCGGTCTTCCACAATGGAAAATTAGGATAGTATTTAACGCACATCGGGCCCAGGCTGCAACAAGATATCGTTAGCGTCTTAATCAGGTGGCACTTCTTTGCGGTTGTGTTCACCTGTGATATCGTAAAAATGTATCGTCAAATTCTGGTCCATCCAAGCGACAGAAATTGGCTCCGGATTGCTTATAATTTCGGCCAAGGTCTTCAACATTTTAGGCTATGTAGGTACCGCCCCTGCTCCATATCAAGCATTGAAAGTATTGCGACAGTTACTTCAGATCATTGTCCGCATAATATGGAACTGAATGATCTCTTCCTAAATCTCTCTTATGTCGACGACTTTTTTGGTGGCGCAGACACTGTAGATCATGCTGTCATTCTCATTCAGAACTTAACGGTTGCAAAAATGCAATTAGGCAAATGGTCAGCTTATAACAAAAGTCTTTTAGAGGATGAACAAAATGTCGATCAACGAGATAAAATGTTTGAAATATCCGAAATAACCAGTGCCCTTGGTCTCAAATGACCACCGATTATGGACTGTTTTTCATTTCAGTTCAAGCCATTTGCGAATGTTTCTGGGCCTATTACCAAACGAAAGGCCTTGTCGGAATCTTCCAGAATGTTCGATCCTCTTAGTTGGGTATTACCTATTTTAATTCAAGCAAAAATCTTTACCCAACAACTTAGGATTGAAGGTTATGATTGGGACACTCCTATCTCCGACGATTTGTTGTGCTGGTCGGCTCATTTGAAGTCCTACGTAGACAGTATCGAATCAATCAAAATTCCTAGATGGCTGGGCAGTTTTTCAAAAATGGCGTACGCAGCATGTCTTTACTTTGTGCATTCTACTGGTAAGCCATTATTGGTCTGCTCTAAGGTTAGGGTTGCCTCTGTTAAAACACACTCCGTTACGAGATTAGAGCTCTGTGCAGTTCATTTATTGACGCAATTAATCGCGTACATTTTGCCAAGTTTCGTAGTTTCTCGAAATATGTTGCTGGAGCGACTCTAGAAACGTTCTGTTTATGCTTAAAATTTTGCCAGCTAAGCTCAAAATCTTCGAAGCCAACAGGGTCAGTGAGATTAAAATGGGGATACGTCCTTACGAACCAGAACCCTGCTGACTGCGCCACAAGAGGGGTTGGTCAATCCGATTCTGTGGCATTAACTGCCTCGTTGATTGAAAGTGTACACAAATCAACATGTTGGCTACAGAGGTTCGTAAGTTTTAATAAGGTTTGTAGAGTACTTGCTATTGTGTTTCGTTGGAAACGTTATTCCAAAACGAAAATAGATAACTTTTTGCCCCCGGACGATTTAAAATCAGCGCAGGAAGCAATTATTAAATTGAACCAGTCGCTCCACTTTCACAAAGAAATCGAGAGTCTCAAAAGTAATAAACTTATACCTAGAAAAAGTAAGTTAGCTAAATTCAATCCATTTTTGGATAACAGAGGCATCATAAGGGTAGGTAGTAGATTGGAAAACTGCCCTTTTCTCAGCTACAATGAGAAGTATCCAATCATATTGGATAGACACAGCAATGTTTCGAAAATGGTCATTCGTGATTATCATCACATGTTCTTACATGGTGGACCTCAGTTGCTTTGGTCAGCTATTCTTCGCAAGTTTTATATCATTTGTGGCAAAAGAGCCATTACATCCTTCATAAGTAGGTGCCCTAAGTGTTTGCGCTTTGCTGGACGCTGTTCAGGCCAACAGATGACCCCATTGCCGAGGGACCGGCTTAGCTTTGAGTTTCCCTTTTCGTCAACTGGGCTAGGCTATGCGGGCCCATTCAAAATAAAACCTTCCAGAGGTCGAGGCATAGTATCCACTAAAGGATATCTATCCGTTTTTGTTTGCCTCGCGGTAAAAGCGGTGCATTTGGAGATTGTCTCAGGTCTAACACCTCAGGCATTTCTCGCTGCTTTTGATCGGTTCACCAATATGCGAAACTTACCTCGCATTGTGTACAGCGATAATGGTTCTACCTTTACTGGTGCGGAGAAGGAAATAAAAAGCCTCACAAGGCTCACAAGGTTACAGAGGTCATAAATAATCAAGGTATCCAATGGTCGTTCTCTCCTCCATACGGCCCTCATTTCGGTAGTATTTGGGAGGCCGCAGTAAAATCTTTCAAATACAACTTTAAGCGCGTGGTTGGTCAAACTCCCCTCACTTACGAGGAAATGTCAACTCTAACCGCGAGAATTGAAGGGTGTCTTAATAGTCCAGTCAATTTGGAGTATGACCGTGCATTTTGGGTAGGCAGAAATTTTTTTGATGCAATGCGTGGCCAATGGTATAGATAGCTTAAGTTCAAGTTTCTGGGGTCCCAGCTCTTGTCCTTTGGGCTCCATATTCAAAACAAAAGAATTTGGGAAACCCTCATATCTCCGAAACCATAGCTCCCACAAGAAAGTTGTGTATGGCAAACTTGCGTAGAATAGAATGTTCAGCAAGTCGTTCATACATCACTTTTACGTTGGGTCAATAATAAAAAAGTTACAAGCCAAAAACCACACACAAAAAGGGGGGAACGTCTTTCGGGCGCCACAACTTTTTTAATTCCAAGTTTAACGCGAAACACGTTGGGATACTCTTCCAAGATACTTTTGTCGCGAATCGTTTGCGGTATTGATTTTTGTAATCACTGCACGTTGGCGGGAGTTATCTATCCCAAAGGGGAGAAAGTCGCGTGAAAACCCCGTTTTTAGGCCAAATAATCGGCTTTTGATGGCAAACCCCTGTTGCGAAACTCGGGGAGCATTTTGGTGGACAGCAAATTTTTAATTGCAGTGAGTAGTATGACTTTATGTGAGCTTAAATTTAATTTTCTGGGGTCGCAGCTCCAATCCCCTTGGCGCCACCTTGAGAACAAAAAAAGAAAGCACCGCTCCCACAAAAAAGTTGAATATGACAAACTTGTGTAAAATTCAATTTGCAGTAAGTTGTAGATACATTATTTTCACGTGATTTCAATATTAAAAGAGTTACACGCCAAAAACGACGTGGAAAAGGGGGATCATTTTTCGGGCGCCACAACTTCTTAGTTTCCTCTATTACCGCGAAATTCGTTCGAAAATAACATTTAGACAGTTTTATTACCGAACGTTTGCGGTATTGCTTGTTTCGATTACTGTACCATATCGGGAGTTATTGTGTCCCAAAGGGGGCAAGTCATAAGAAAAAAGAATTTCAGGACCAGATAAACAGGTGTTAAAATGCTTTTTTCCTATGACTATGACTTACGTCAAAATTCGGACGCTTTGAGTGTACTATTATTTCCGCCCCCTTTGTGCCATAAGCGCATATAGTCGAAACATGGTACATCTCACTCCTGCTCACTTTTTAGTAGGCCGTCCCCTGAAGACATTGCCTCCTTCTTCAGATGAAACCGACTTCAGCCAAAATTTCGCCAATAGATGGAAGTTGATATTGGTGATGAGGAATAGTTTCTTTAACTCTTGGAAAAAGGAAGTAATAAACCAACTCATGCAATACAGTAAGTGGCGGTTTCCTAACAGAAATCTCGAGGTGGGCGATCTCGTCATATTGAAAGACGAATCGGAGCCCCCTCTATTGTGACCATTATGCAAAGTTACTGAAGCATTTCGTTCGAGAGTTCAAAGGAGCTGGAAGCACTAACGGGCCTCAGTTTTTTGTGAATTACATATAAGTGGCCATTTAATTCACCCGCATAAATACATGGTAGCAGAGCGTAGTTCGTGGATCGACCACGCTGCGTGGCGAACGTAATAAAGTCGTTATTCGATTCGAATAGTTTCCACGTTTGACTCACAGCTTTATTATAAACATAAATATGAAGAAGACTTAGAATGACTTGTTCTTTTGTAATGGTCTGACTATGATGCCGCTCTCGTCTGTGGCTTTTCGCCACAATGACTAAGAAACCAACTCCACGGAAAATATGTTGGATTCGTCTGTATGAAGTAGCTTTTTTAATTAATTTTGAATTAAAAACGGTCGATATGTGTGTATGAATATATTTCGTAAAAATTAAAATCAATTATTTTATATTTTCAGACAGTGTTGCAATGATAGACTTCGTTGAAGATTTTCATATCTCTGGTGCCATACAAGCTGAAGAAGAGAAGAAAAGTAAAGAGGATCCCTTAAGATGCAAATCTCTATCAAACACAACTTGTGATGGTGGAAAACATAATTGCAAGTTATCAGAAAATCAGCATATTGGAAAAAAGTTGGAAGCTGGACACATAAAAGATAGATTGAATGCTTTATTGGCTTCTAATCCTACATTTATTATCCAAGCAAAGGATGTCAAGGCAAAAAATATAGAATCTAAAACAGAAAACCTTACCAAAATTGAAACCGATCGCACTAGAAGCCCGAATGGCGAATTATTACAGCATATAAAAATTTACATGTGCCATCCTTGCGGTATAGGGTTTTCAACATTGTCAACGTTAGAAGCCCACCAAACATATTATTGCTCCCATAGGTGAATCACTATTACCAGCACACCACTATCATTTTTAACTTCATTAATTTTAGAACTGAGAACGAAATTGAAGAAAAACCGATAAATCCCATCGACTCAGAGTCAACATCTACTGGGGAACCATCATCTAAATCAGTAAAGACTGGTAAACAATATGTCTGCACACAATGTTCTTATAGTGCCGACAAAAAGGTTTCCCTAAATCGACACATGCGAATGCATCAATCTTCCCCGGTTTCAGCTGCAATTATTTTGAACGGAAACGACAGCTCTAGTCAAGTAGGAAACACAGTTTTTTCGAATATTTCTTAAACTTTTTCACTTGATATAGCAAACAGATCGGTACTGCTCAGAATGTGATATTCATTTTTCAAACATAAAAACGTATCGAGCACATAAGCAACATTACTGTCATTCGCGTAGGCTGGAAAAGTAAGTTTTTTCAATGTTACTGTTAACTAAAGTTGTTATCATTATTTTGTAAATGCAGTATTCAGGCGATATCAAACACACAAGGAAGTGAGCGTAAAAGTCCCCTTATGGATTCGACGAACTCTATACCTTTAGCACATCATTTTCTGGCTTTGCCTACGAACCCTATTTTAATCATACCATATCCACTACTACGAATGGCTAGTATTTTGCCAAGTTCTATGTAAGTATTTCACTGTTGCAGTTTTATATTTTCGTTCGCTTGGAAAGTCTTATAGTCCAGTGCTAACGTGTGATGTCTAGTACCATCGCTTAAAGTATTTGTGTTCAAAAGTACTATATCTACATTTTTTACGCAATTTATAATATAAATTTTTTGTTGGAGTTTCATTTTTGATCTTGCTGCAAAAAAGTAATAGATACAAAAAATTACTAAGCAGTTCTTTTATTGAATTGTATGCTTCAGAAGTAAATCTGCAGAAACAGATTTAACTAGCATCGTTTAGAAGTTATGAGCGCCACGCGCAAAGCACGATAAGCGAGTTGCCGTAGTATTTGAAATAACTTGCGCCGCACTTGATAATTTAAAAAAAAGGGAAAAATATTTACAAAAAAATTAACAAAATTATAAAACTGGATGGTAGTTGGCTTATTCCTGTCGAATTTCAGCAGTTTTAAAAAAAATCCAATTTGAAAAATATCTAACGTAAACTATTTTCCGCATTTTTTTCTAAAACGTTACATAACCTATTCGAATTCCAGCATTAAAAGCGTCATAGGCGGACTATGAAAAAATATCGTTATTGTTCTTGAAGCATAACCGGTAGAAGGTGAATCCATTTTGCAAAAATGTGCAAAACTTTTGGTTGTTGAAAAAAGCTTTATCAATTAAAACAAAAATGAAATTCTCCGATCATGAAAAGTGTATCACATAAGCACTGGACTATTATGAACAATAAACTTATTCATGGTAGCAATGTTTAATTTTTGTTTCCGAAACAAAGTGAATGTAAATTAATTAAAGAAGGGAAGTTAATTTTCAGTGATGCTGGGATATTAAAATAGATATTGATTATATACTATATATATATATATATATATATATATATATATATATATATATATAAATATATAAGCGAAATATCACGCTAATCACAATAATTTATTACAACCCCCCCCCCCCCCCCAAATGGGATTACTGAAAGAGAATGCTAGACTTATTTCAAATGCATATTATTAGACCTATATTGTACAGATGTGTCGGCCGCTTGTACTGCGCGTTTTAAAGGAGGAGGATTATAGAGAAAACGACCCTTGTTTGTAGGACATACAACGATGTATTGACTATAGAGTGTCAATGCTGAATTTTACTACCAACTTCGAGATCATATTCCGCTCAAGAAAAGAATGACAGAATGGTGAGTAATGAATAGTTGCATAAAGACAGAAGAAGGGATCTGGCGAACTCCAGAAGAAGTCAGCAGGTGAGAATATGTGGGCAAAGATATCACTTTCTTTGTGGACTGTCAATCAGCCATAAGAGCGCTAAAATCATTCGAAGTGTCTACTGCTAGTTTCCTAGACAGAGTGAGGTGCGAGGAAATTTCAAAGTGGAACAGCTTGCTAGGGAAGGGTCTCTTCGTATCCTCTCACGTACGAGGTGGTGAGTATAGGATGCAAATATTAGGGCAGGATATAAATATATCGGCCTACGAGCTACCATCAAGGCACTGGATAAATATGAAGATATGCTATTACATGTGACTTAAAAATACCACCAGACTTGGTCTGTTAGCTCTGGACAGAGCTCTAATAGACCCCACCAATTTGAGCGGCACTCGACTACTAAGTATCCAGGTGATACACCTTGCAGATAATAACAAAATAGTAGACTGCATTGTGGCAATCCCGATTTAAACTTTAGTACTCGTATCATCGTGGGTAAGAGTAGAAGAAATTACAAAAATGGAGTCCGACCGTTCGTGGACATTTTTTTCTACGAGCATAACTCACGTAGCATTTGCAACCTCACGAGCTGGTTAGAATTTGGAATCTTTCTGTCGGCTATTTTTTTCACACACTTAAGGTCATTTTCCAAACCAAACATTGTATTTGCATCGTTAAGGTGTCAATCGAAGCATTAGCAATCTTACTTTAGATAATATTGATAAAATGGTGAAATAATACAGATACACTAATCATACATACCACACATGCGAAAATTCATTAATATGCTCCGAACGCGCAGTGGCCCAAGGCCTGCGCCAATACCTAGTATTTGCCCGGCAACACGTCAGCGCGAAGCCACAGTAAAAAATCCGTTGCCTGAATCGACTCTCGATCTATTTCGTGCACTCTCGATCTATTTCGTGCACTCTCGAAGCGTGTTCGTACATAACAGATGGCCGTCTTGTGTGAATGTGTCGCCAAGCTGGATGTACAATTTTGCTATTGCAAGATCGTGAATCGTGTCGGGACTGCCTATTTCAGCGCAAAATGACAACACTTTACACTGTGCCTACATGGGAATAAATAACACAGCGTAGTTACGCAGTTCTCATGTGCGTCCTATATAGATTTGTAACTTTATGGCATTGTCGGCATTTTACAAGATTCCTTTCTTTTTTAATTACTTTGTGACATTGTCGGCATTCCACACCAACTGGGCAAAAACTCGCCGCCAATGTATAATATTTCAGAAAGGTACCTAGCATATGTTTAGATGTAAGATACTACAGTAAAACCTGTCAATAACGGAACCTGTTAATAGTGGAAAAAAATTGACCTGTCAATAACGGAAAATCGAAACTCCGAATAGTGGAAAAAAAATTCTTGAAAACAAAAAAATTGTCGTCTATTTTTCGTCTTTTTTTCCATTTGAAACTATATTTTTTCCAATATCACAACCAATGATTATAAAAATCGTTTCGAAGTCACTGTTTCATTTCGTAAAATGCAAAATTTATCGCTTCTTTTGCGGCAATTTGGCATCGCAAAAACGCATCGTTTACTTTCTCACTTCGAGTCATTGTTTAGACTTCTTTATTGTTTGGACAGCATCGTGTAAAGAAAACTTCTAAGAAATCGAAATTCAGTTTATTGCTGATTTAATAGCTATGAATTATGCACTGTCTTTGTGTGTGCGACCATAGATTGTTCAGTTCGTCAATTGCACTTGAGCGAAAAATGAGAACTTCATTACTCTCACATTTTTCCGTCGCTATTGAAAATGAATCGTAAAAAGGGGGATAATAAACCAATCCAACGTGCACGTCTCACGATAAAACAAAAGTACAATTTGATAAAAGATCATGAAGCCAAAATTTGGAATCGAAGTTTTGAAAGAAAAGTACACATGTGGCAAGTCTGCTGTGTACATGGTTATTAAAGACAAAAAAGAAATTATCGACGAATACTTTTCATCGAAAAATGTTGAAAATACATTTTTACTCGATAAAATAGTAGAATCCATCAATTTAGTACAGGATGATTTGATTGCAAGCAAACAAAACAGTCTTCGATTACCGATTACTTTAAATAATAATGTTTGTCATTCGCTGCTTTTATAATTTTCAGTTTTTTCTTCATTCATTTATCAAAAAATAGTTTTATCTCAGTACAAATTTCCTTTTCTCGTTCATATATCACTTGATTTGATCATTAAATGGCCATGAAAATATATGCATCGATTTTTTATTTAATTTTACTCTCAATAATGGAAAATCATTTTGGTTCGGCTCAAATACCTGTCAATAATGGAACTTGTTAATAGTGGAATTCGTGTCAATAGTGGAAAAAAAAAAATTACCCACGGGATTCCGTTATTGACAGGTTTTACTGTATATATAAGTAAGAAAAAGTTGTAAGCAATTCAGTCGTTGACAAGTTGTTAAAGAATAAACTATTTATTTTTGAATCGTTTTTATTTAAGTCGATACGTTTATTGTAATTAGCGCAGTCGGTATCGAACTTGAGTTCTGAGACTGGAACTTGACAAGAACATTAAATAAGTGTATGAGTGAAGTTCACGAACTAATAAACCTCCTGAACTGTTGGAGTTTGGAAGCTCACGAAGAATATCCAAACATGGACCTATCAAGCCCGGTGAAATATATATCAGCACTATCACCATTCGATGAAATTTCAGGATGACTTCCACGCTTTTATTTAAGCATTCAACACAATATCAAATATGCTGATGAACGGCCAATGTGAACGGTTCAATCCTTTTCCAACAAGTGTTGATGAATATCGTAGGACGTGCAAGAGCAACCCTTAATTGCCATATGGTGTCAACGTGGGATGAAACCCAAAACATTTTTGTACCGCATTTTGACACGCCAGAGTCGGAAATTTAGCTAATAGGAAGAATGCAAGCAGCCAAGTTTACCACGAGAGCGAAATTGTATGAATATATTTGTAAGTGTTTACACAAAATGAATAATAAGGTAAAATGTGCTAACGAAATAAATGAAATTGACAAGTGAGCTAAAATTAAATTAAACACACTATTAGTGAAGGATATATCTATAAATAAATACCCAGAAACTTTACCTAGAATCAGCCACCTAATCGAGCTAGAATTTCAGGATCGGCACAAAACTACATTTTCAACAGGAATGGGGCATTTTGAATTCCTTAGAACGCCATTTGGGCTCAAAAATGCACCCGAAACTTTTCAAAAGATAATGAACAATATTTTACATAATTACATTAACAGATTTGCATTGTTCATATAGACGATATCCTGGTTTTTAGCACATCATTGCTAGAGCATTAATGCAAAAAATTGTTGCCATCCAGAAATTTCCTATACACACTAGGACCAGGCAAATACAGAAATTTCTTGGTCTAACAGAATTTTACCGCAAATTCATTAAATTATATGCGAAAACTGTTAAGCCTCTTACCACGAGGCTACAAAAAAACTACAAGACCATTGTTACTGAGTCTGCTCACATACAATCAATAATGATCCGATTTTAACGCACCCGGACTTTTCAAAGCCATTTACTTTAACCACGGAGGCTTCTCAATTTGCCATTGGAGCAGTATTATCTCAAAATAAAATACCTGTAGCTTTTGCATCTCGTACACGTAATAAAACTGAAACAAATTATTCTACAATAGAGATAGAGCTCCTTGTCATCTTATGGTCAACTGAATAATTTAGGCCGTACTTATATAGCCGCATATTCACAGTCGCTACGGATCACAAACCTTTACAGTATCTAGGTAATATAAAGGAAGATAACGCAAAATTGCAAAGGTGGAGGTTTAAACTTAGTAAATATGATTTTACGATTTCACACATTGAGGGAAAAGAAAATACTGTAGCAGACGCACTTTTTAGAATACAATTGGCTAATGCTATTGAAAATGAATCTCTTGTCGCAACACAGCATACTGCTAACGAGGACAATCACAACTATATATATATATTTCTGAAAGACCAATAAACTTCTACTGTACCCAAATATTCTTAAAACAGGGAAAAACCAATCAAGTCAAATTTATTAAATATCAACGTAAACGAATATTACATCTAAATTTTCAAGAATTTACGCCGAAAACTATGAACTACATACTAAACAATCACGTTGCGAAACCTGGTACCACAGCAATCTACTTCCCTACAAAACTATGCTCCGTATTTCTAATATCAATTTTTGTATAGTAAACGCAACAAAGCGCTTGCATAACTAATGAACCAGAAATTAAACAAATAATAGTAAATCAATATATAACCTCGAACCACCAAGAAATTAAAAAAAGTGTATTTGCATTTAGAAGGAAAATATTATTTTCCAAATTTTAAAATACTCATATCAAACTACATCAACGCATGCAAAATATGCAAGCAATCTAAATATGAAAGAAATCCGACTAAGCTTCCATTTAAAAGTCCGCCCTATCCTGACAGCATAAGAGACACATTTCAGATAGATATATGGTTTAGAGATATGAACTCACGTTCTTCAGGGTGAATTTAATAAAATCGATAAGCCTGTGGCGGCAACACTTCGCTAAATTGTCGCCTGCCACAATCCGCTGATCGAAGCAGCAATTCGGACGCGTTGATATCGCTGCGTCTACAACATGTGCGGACGTTGCATTTCTTCCAGCGCGATAGCCATGCACGTAACCCGAAACGCATGGTTATCGCAATCGCTGGAAGATATACTCGACCCAGACACGAGCGCACATGTGCTTCATCAGCACTATCGTCATAGGAGCATAGCATGTCTTCCGCCGCGAATTCAATACGCATGGCTATCATAAATTCTGGGAACGACATGCTGCTCCATCGCCACATGCACTTGTGCTTAAGCAGCACTTTGGCAAGTGCTGATGGAGGACGGATGCATGCCGCCGACGTTCCGATCGACACAGTCGCTTTCGGACTCTCGCCCCAACGACATCGCCGCCCGCGGAATTCTATTATATCTTTTATTCTTTATTATATAAATTTATACTTTTGTTAATAAATTTTATATAAAACCAAATCGCGTTTCGAACCCGTAGAGGCCCACAATTGGCGATCCTGCCTCTCGCGATTTGGTTTCTGTTTTATAGTTAGTTATGAATTCCGCCGTGAACTAGGTCCACGTTCATCGTGAACGGACTACGAAGCAACGCCGCATTACGCACCGAATTCCCACGTTCGACGTGAATGGGAAACCAGCCGACGAAAGAGGTAACCGGCGAGGTTACAAACACCCTGGTCGTGAACTCGCGCCTCGTCATTCAAAGTGAGCGACTCGAGTACACGTTATTGTGCGTCATACTCGTGAACACCGCGTCCCTCGTGTACATATTGTACAGGGACCACGTTCACGGCGTAAAAAGACGTGCCCAAGCCGCGAGCAACACCTCAGTGTGAGTGACCAGCCCGCGAACAATATGGCAACGAACGACCCGCCAAAGGACGATATCCCGGCCACCGCTCACGACGCAGAGTTTTCCGCCGTGGGAGAAGTGAGCCGCGTCGCCTTTCGGGTTCCTCCATTCTGGGAGGAGGACGTCGAGTTGTGGTTCGACCAAGTCGAAGCATATTTTGGTGCGAGGCGCATAACGGGGGACACGACGCGATTCCAGCTTATCGTTGCCAGCCTGGACATCAGGGTGGTAAAGCAAGCTAGGAACGCCGTCTCCAAACCACCTACGGAAGGCAAGTACGACGATCTCAAGCGAGAGGAAATCACTGCTTTCCAGGAATGCGCCCAGCAACGCATCCAGAAGCTGCTTTCGGAGGTTGAACTTGGCGACCAACGGCCATCTCAGCTGCTGAACCAGATGCGGTCATTAGCGGCAGATAGCATCACCGACGACACCCTCAAACAGATGTGGCTGAACCGCCTGGACGTAGCGCTCCGCAGCATCCTCTCGGGGAACGACGCCTCGCTATCCAACTTAGTCTCCATCGCTGACCGAGTGCACGAGGTGACCAAAGGATCTAGGCCATACTCGGTCCAGTCACTCTCGCACCATGACCTGCCGGGAGCCGCTCCACCAACGTTGCGAATTTCAAATTTATACTTTTGTTAATAAATTTTATATGAAACCAAATCGCGTTTTAAACCCGTAGAGGCCCATAAGCCAAATAAAATCATAAAAGACATAACAATGACGGCGCGGCGCCTTTAATACACAAAAGACTAAAGACCGGTTAACTAACAACAGAATTGAATACTATTTCGTATCAGCCCAACATAAGACAGGTAACTAAGATTCAGAAAAACCCCATAGAATTTTCAATGAAAACCTTAGGACTTATTTTTTACGTCAAAAACAAGAAGACCGAAACCTAAGGGGCTATCCATATATTACGTTACACTCCAAAGGGGAGGGGGTATTTAAAAATGTTACTAAGTGTTACATCGGGGGAAATGTTGATGTTCTATGGGTGTTTTTCTATTTAAAGTGGATATGAAATCAGAGCAATATTAAATGTTATAATAATTGAAATGTTAAATTTTAACATTTCACGGAATTAAATTCAAAATAAACAAGCCGCGAGGTGCGACCCTTGAGGTCCACACCGTAAACTTCCCAGTAATATTTACATAAATATTAAAAATACCAAACAAAATAATAATTATGAAAATAATACTACTTTAAATAATAATAATGTACCTCTCGTAACAGTAATTGGAATGACTTAATGTTAATCGTATCATCTATGGGAGCGTCAATTGATTACGTAGGTAAGGGGGGTGATTGAATATTTACGCGGAATAATCGGGAGGGGGGGGGGCAGGTTACAAAGCCTTGTCACAGTCCCGACTTCGCGCACAAACCCGAAGATCCAAGATCGAGTGCTCCACCATTTTGGACGCTCCTCGACCCCGGATGCCTCGTGTGCACCCGCGCCGCCGGGACCGGTACAAAGTCGACCGCATAGTGGCGGTCCTGATTTGACATTTTAGTTTCCCCGACTAGCTCACCGAGTCGTGGGTTTTTAGAACAAGAAAAAAAGAGAAACCACGAACCACATTCTCACACGCGTCACCAATGCAAAAGAAAACAATCACATCACTTTTTTATACTTATTCCATTATATTTTTTTTATGCTAAAATTCAATTTATCTCCTGACGCTTAACTTAATGCACATTAACAAACCAAACTAGACGACTACACAATGGGGCGCGCAATTTACGCTCTAAATTCCGTTGCTTTATCCAGTGCCGCTTTCTCCTCGAGCTTCTTTAGTTCGGCCTCCTTGATCGCCGACCGCACAACAGTGAAGTACCTGTCGACACGCATTCCTAACATGCCCGTTCCGAAAATCGTGACGCCAACACAGATTATAACAGCGCCTCGATGCAATTTGTCTAACAGTTGACTGGGACGCGGTGCTTTCTGCCTTTTTGTTGGATATTTACCAAGAAGTTTGTTCTTGTTGATTAGAAATGCACTTTTTGTTGGATATTTAACAAGAAGTTTGTTCTTGTTGATTAGAAATGCACTTTGTAGATTTGGTTCCGCTGACTGGTCCGGCCAGGTCGACCGTCGAAACGCAACTCTCCCCACACTCACTCACCATTTCCGGCACGTCGAACATCGAAAAGCTACTTTTCGCGTAGCGTGGCATGATCGATCACTCGTATTCGCGAAAGCTTGAGCACGACTCGAGGGTTGGAGCGAGATGACGCGTTTGAATAGCTTTTTCGGAACTTGGCGAGCTTTACACTTTCAAATAATCATTGCCAGGTAGGTATTTCTCTGATTTAGTTATTTCGGGCAGAAAAGGCGCGAAGATAATTTGAATTTAGTTTATGATACGTAACAAACGTGGGGACGACCCCGCCCTGAGAAGAGTCTCTCCACGATAAGCCGGGCTATGAATGAACTCTAAGTAATGAAAGATCTCATGGTTGGTATGAGGCTAGGCAGATGTAGTCAAAACGTCTAATCGTCGAAATCATCATGCTCGCTCAAACGAACCATGAGGGTTTAACAAAAGGGAAGTCTTACGTGAAGCTCAGCAGATGTAGTCAAAACGTATTAACGTCGAAATCATCCTACATGTTCACGCAAGTTTCTCGATACAGTATTACGTTAAGGTAACCCTACTCAATCGACAGTTTTACCCGAAATAAGCCTTCAAAACTAACTAATTAGTCGAACTAGCCTAAAACAGGAACGGAACCTATCGACGGCGGTTTACTGATTTTTCAAAACAAAATGAAACACGGGCGTGTTGGAAAGATGATTAATGAAACAGACTATTACATGGAACTATGGTTAGAAAACAAAAAAAAATATGGTCTCACTTCTTGTGACCAATTATTAAGGGACCCCAAGGATCGTCACTGCCTTAGTTGTTTATGACTACAAACCCTGATATTCAAAATATAAACTAACATGATAATATATACAACACCAAATATTTACATTATACAGTAAAACCTGTATAAAACGGAATACTGTGGTACCCAACTTTTCGATCCGTTTTAGCAGGTTTCCGTTTTACGCAGTTTAGCTTCAGAGAGATTCTCATTAAGAACGCACAGTGCACACTGTTGACATAAAGATATCTACTAGATATTTATTTCAGTATGTTAAAATTAAAGAAGAAAAATACAGTTCATGTGCTTATCTATTTTCATGAAAAATTCCTTATTTTACACTTGCATGAGTACATATTGAAACCATTTCAGCTCATAGCTCCTTTTCTGTATCTAAAAAATAAAGAAAACGAGCTTACTTTCTTTGAAATATCTTGGCGGGAAATTTGGCTACATATACATATGTCGGCATGTACCTAGCTAGTCCGTTAAAAAAAACTCGGTCATAGTTGTCTGACGGCCCGATTTCGCATAATTATGAAAAATAATTTTTTCTGCTTCCTGCATGACTTCCATCAGTTGAGGAAAATTTTTGTGTGCTGAAAATTCTTGCAAATCTTTCACCAATCCTAATGCTTCACGGAATGTTTTTATTTTCAGGGTTTTTTCATCCTCTTCTATTTCTTCCATCTCGTCTTGCTCATCTCCAAGCTGCTGAAAAATATCAACAGCTCTGCCAATATTTTCAAAGACAGGTAGATCACCATCAAAATGAATTACGGTGTTGACTTCAAAAGGTAGATTGATTTGTTGGCAAAGTTCCGAGATTTCACGATCTCTTTCAATCCCGAGGTTATCATTTCCTTCTACAATTTCATCGTGACCAAAGCCTGCATGAATGAAACATTTTTTTACTGTTTCGGGTTTAATCTGCTTCCTGGCTTTGTGAATCCAATAGACTGCTTCTAGTACATTTATCGATTTGCACAGTTCAGTAACATTATTGAATTCATGCATTGTGCCAATAAGTGACTGTAACACTAACTTCCTATAAAAATGTTTGAAGTTGGCAATGACACCTTGATCTACAGGCTGAGTAATTGAAGTCGTATTTGGAGGAAACCGGACCAATTTTACATTTTACAGCATGATGTGTGGATGGCACGAAGCGTTGTCTAGAAATAACAAAACATTTCTTTGTTGTGTCTTCATTTTCTCATTAAAGGAGTGTAGCCATTCTTCCATTATTGCACTCGTCATCCAAGCTTTCTTGTTAGATTTCCAAAGAACTGGCAAGGTTGTGCGATCGAGGTGTCTAAATGCCCTAGGACAAGCAGATTTTCCAATGACAAGCGGTTTTTCGATTTCCCCATCAAAATTAGCGCAGGAAAAAAACAGTCAGTCTTTCTTTCGACATCTTACCTCCAACGCATTTATCGCCTTTCTCAACGAGTGATTTCGTCGGTAACATCCTAAAAAAAGGCCAGTCTCATCTCCGTTAAAAATATTTTTGGCTTCGTAGCCTTCCGTAATTAACGAAATTTTTTCCTTCCATTCAATTACAGTTCGAATGTTAACGTCATTTGCTTCGCCGCAAACTTGATTAAAAACAATGCCGTGGCGTGATCGAAAGCTTTCAAGCCAGCCGTTGGACGCTTTGAAGTGATTTTTTCCTAATTTCTTAGAAACTTCTAGGGCTTCAGATTTTATTAAAGGTCCTGAAACTGGCATACCTTTTGCTCTGACACTAACGAACCATTCCCAAACTACCTTATTTATTTCTTCGTTGGATGAGACTTTACCCATGCGTTTTATTTGTCCGGGTGCTCCATTTAACCAGGTTTCTATTATTTTTTCTTTATTTTTCAACGTTTCGTACACTTGCGTCTTCTTAACTTTGAATCTATCCATCAATTCTTTGGCCGACCGTTTTTCCGTTTGATGTTCTTCAATAAGTTTCACTTTTTCAGCAAGCGATAACGTTTTGTGTTTTCTAGACATAACTGCACAAATAACAAATTAAATTTGGAAACGTTAAGGAAAGATCTTACTCGTTCGAAAAGTTGAAAACAAGTGGAAGCCGTATTGTTGACATTCATGCATGCTCATGACTCAGTATCTGCTCGGGATAGTTCGCTCTTCTGATTACACACGCGAACGCGTACACAGATGCATGTTAAATAAATATGAATATGTAAATAATATGTCTGCCGAAGGAAATTTGACGATTCAACTGTTTTCCGTTTTCTGTGTAAAATTTCGTACCACGAAACGCGTTCCGTTTCCGCGTTATACAGGTTTCCGGCTTATTCAGGGTGTTTTGCATTATAAAACACTCCGTTCCCAGTATATTTTTCCGTTCAGGCAGGTTTCCGTTATAAACAGGGTCCGTTTTAGACAGGTTTTACTGTATACAGATGTCAACGCTCAACGCGGACTAGTTAAGGGACCCCAGAGGTCGTCAATTCTCTAGCATTTTATGACTCCAAACCCAGCTTTTTTTTATACGGGCCAAAGAAATACTGAAGATAGCGTTGCAGATATACTTAATTAACTTTACTTGTATATACACGATGAAGGATTAACGTCCACACTGATGCAACCAACGCTACGCGCGAGGCCATCAGGAGAACTTATTGGACCGTTAACTTCAAACCGATACTTTAGCCTAACCAAAATGAAAAGAGCAACATCCACACTGATGCAACCAACACTACGCGCAAGGCCATCAGGAAAACTCGTTGGACTGTTACTCTTATAAGGGACCACGCCCTACCTAATTATCCAAATGTTATATCTGCAACCTATTACTCAAACCAGACTAACACTAATCCAAAACTATTAAAGATATTTAGAAGATCCCCTATTTCTATATATTATTACATACGATAAGATACTATAAGATACAATATGATATAAAGTCTAAAATAGATAAGATACAAAAAAATTAGTTACGTTTTTATGTCTTGTACATGACATATTCCCATAGACTTCCCAGATTGGTCACGAATTTCGTATGCGACTTGTTCTACCGGGCGAACTATAACTCCAGGCACAAACATCGGGGCAAGTTTGGCGGCGAAGTTGTCGGTGGCCTTACTAAGAATGTGGTTACGAACGTAAACCGTTTGGCTGTTAGCAAAAACGCGAGGTCGGCTACGCAAGTCGTATCGACGCTTACCTCTTTGGTAAGCTTCCTGAATCCTATGGGCTACTGTATTCTGGATTGCACGTAATTTATCATTACGTTCCGTAATACTTATTTGTCCGTCCGAGAGAGAAGATAATTTCCTAAGCAAGGAATACTCAGAACCATTTCGAATGGCTTGGAAACCGAACATTAAGAAATGTGGTGAACAACCGGTAGATTCGTGCACAACATTACGAAAAGCGGCACAAGATTCCCCCAAATGTCCATCCCAATTGCGATGATCATTCCCAATGTATGATCGAATGGCAGACAAAATGGATTGGTTAGTGCGCTCAGACGCGTTTGATTGAGAGGAGTACCGTGGAGAAAACACGTGGGTGACACTGTAATCAGTCATGAGTTGGGAGAATATTTTTGAAGTGAACTGAACTCCATTGTCAGAATGAAGATATCCAGGCACTCCATAAGTATGGAATATGCTTTCAGTGAGGAAACGAAGGACTGCTTCTGAAGTAGCCTTCGGCATGGCCTTGAACCATATAAATTTAGTGTAATGGTCTAATACCACGAGGAGTTGGGTATTACCTAATTTAGACCGAGGATATGGACCTAAAAAGTCAATAAATATTCGTTGTAATGGGCGTTCAGAAACACGAATTTCGCCTAACGGTGGTCTCAACGTTTGATTACTGGATTTAGTTTGTTTGCAAATAGCGCAGTGGCGAATATACTCGATAACATCCAACTTAAGATGTGGCCAGTAATAGTAACGGCGAAGAATTTCAGCTGTTTTATGAACCCCACAATGTGAAGCTAACGGAGGGTTATGTATTTGTGCTATTAGACGTTCATGTAGACTATCCGGGACCCATAATTTAATTTGCGGAATATTTACATCATTATTCGACAGGACACCAGTATTTATGTATATTTTACCGTCTCGTACCCATAAATTGGAAAACTTATCGGGTTCTCGCTCAATAATCGCGATGCGATCGACATAAGAAGCTTCCTAAAAAGCAGAATCGATAAGAATAGAAGATAGATACGAATGTTCAGGCAGAATCGGGTCGGAATTAGTGATGGATAGAGGGGACATACTGATAGATGAAACGTTTTCATGTATGCGCGATAACGCGTCGGGAACAACATTAACCGAGCCTTTACAGTGTTTGATTTGAAAATCCTTGTAGTTTCAGACTCCAACGAGCCAATCTACCGGAGAAATCCTGTTGGTTCATCAGCCATTTTAGGCTGGCGTGATCCGTAATTGTAGTAAAAGGTAGACCTTTAATATACGCACGAAATTTTTTTACGCTCTGTACCGCAGCGAGACATTCGAGCTCAGTTATAGTGTAATTACGCTGAGGGGCATTGAGTTTGCCCGACATGAAAGCAATAGGATGTTCGATACCATCGTTATCCTTTTGAAAAAGGACACTACCAATACCGGTAGTACTAGCATCACATTGAATATAAAAATGTTTAGAAAAATCGGGATTAATCAGAACGGGTGCAGATATTAACGCTTGTTTAATCTGTTGGAAAGCGTTTTCCGCAGCATCAGTCCACTTGTAGGATTGTTTGCCTTTCAGAAGGTCCGTTAAAGGAGCGGTAATGATAGCGAATCGAAGAATGAAGCACCGATACCATCCGGCCATTCCCATAAAACGACGAACTTCCTTTGCAGACTTCGGAGTCGGATATTCGACAATACTTGAAATTTTGGTGGCATCCGTTTTTAGAATTCCGTCACTCACAATGTATCCGAGGTATTTTATTTCTCGTTGAAGGAATTTGCTTTTCTGCACATTGAGTGAGACCAGCGGCCGTGAGAAAGTTGGCTACTTGGCCTAATAGATCGAGATGCTCAGCGAACGTGGCACTTGTAATAAGTAGATCGTCTAGATACACAAAAATTTTATCCTGAAACTCGTGAGGAATAACTTTGTGCATAAGACGACACATCGTTTGTGGTGCATTACACAACCCAAAAGGCATAACTGTAAATTGATACAAAGGTCTACCAGGAACAGTGAAAGCGGTTTTTTCACGTGATTCAACAGATAAGCGAATTTGCCAAAAGGCATCCTTCAGATCCAAACTGGTAATGAACTTAATGCATTGTAAACGCGATAAAAGTCCGTCAATTAGAGGAAGAGGATAGGCATCCTTGATTGTCACTTCGTTTAATCGGCGAGCATCTAAATACAACCGATTTTTACCCGGTTTCCGAACTAACGTAACAGGAGAACTTCACGAACTTTGACTCTCTTCGATAACTCCCAACAAGAGCGTGCGATCCAGTTCCAGATAAAGCTGATGCTGAATCACCGGAGAAACAGAGTAATGGCGCTGTTTGATGGGTTTTGCGGATCCGGTATCGATAACGTGTGACAATAAGGAAGTTTGTCCCAGCCCTTGTTCGTTGAAGGAGGGAAAAGGTTGTATAACTGATTGTAGTCGAACTTGTTGATCAGTAGTAAACTGGTGAAATGGGTTGTTCTCTGGATTGGAGATAGATGAAATCTCCAAAACGGAGGGTATTTGAAACGGTACTATGTTGAAGGTATTCCAGAAATCAATTCCCAAATAAACGCGATGTTCCAAGGAAGGTACTACCAAGAAACGAAGTGGTTTACTCAAGTTGCCAAAAGTGACGTTAGTATCAACATATCCCAATACAGATACTCGTTGACCGTAAGCAGTACTGATGTGAAGTTTGGTATTATGTAAATAAAAATTTAACGACGATATCAGCTCTAGAGCCCCCTGACCTAATACACTAACGCTGGCTCCACTATCTAGCAGACCGCTTAGTTTATGATCATTTACAAGAATGTTTCGAAAGGGACGAGAATCGATATTAGTTTGATTTGTATACACGGAATGAATAGCTGCTTTGCGCAGTTGTCGAATTTTATAGAAGTACAAAGCTGCACGTTTACGTCTACAAATTTGACTATTAGAAAGAAAACGATAATTAGGTGTACGAAGACAAACAGAAGTTTTAGTGGGTGAATTGATTGATTCGGACTTATGGTTTAAGCTCATGTTTGTAATAGGATCGACTTGAGGCACGAATTCGGTTTGGGTACTAAGTTCTCTCGTCAACACGGGAGAAGGAACGGTACAGTTATTTATCGACGTGGATAGTGATTCGACTTGCCTGGAAAGGTTGTCGGTGATCGGCCGCCCCGCTTTGGAGGTACCGACGTTTGATTCCCAGGAGTGGGCCGGTTCCCCGCGAACGACACACTCCTCTGGAAGTTTTCCGACAAGGAACATTTGGGACAATTTCGTTCGAGGACTTCCTCGTGTCCGCAACCGAAACAAAAGACTTGTTTCGTGGGCTCTGGACAATTAGAGAAAACATGTCCAATGTCGACCAAACTGTCGACAAGCCAGGTGGTCGCTGAGACGCGGATGCATGTTACGGTATAAGATTACTTGCAAATCAATATCCGGGAGTATGTTAGTTAATTGAAGAGACATATTTTCAATGTCATCGAAAAATTCGATGAAGGGTTCGTTATTACGTTGAGTCCGAGCGTCAATACGTCTACGAATGTCTACGTCAGAAGTGATAAAACCATACCTGCTCAAGAATGCATTTTTGAAACTTAACCAATCAGATGAATTGGGTTTTAATTGTAGGTATTTCCAATATCACACGGCAGCGGGTGCACGAACCAATAAATGGAAATTTACAATTAGTTCGGGATATGGTACTTGATAGGTTTTTGAAAGGGTTTTCACTTGAAATAGAAATGTCTCTGCGTTGAGACCGGAGGTGGATCCGTCAAAGCAGATACCCCATCGGAAGATCGGGACATGTGTCCGGAACGAGAAGTTGGAATGCTCTTTTCCGCAGCTTGGAGGAACATTTGAAGGGTACCCAACAGAATATGAGGACCTAGAATGGTCAATTCCCTCAACAGGGAATGTGAGATTAGGGTTGGGCACGAATAATGGCCCTTGACTGACATCATATTCGATTGGAATGCACACGGAATTATTTACTTGGGAACTACCTCCCACCTCAGCTACTTATACAGGATCGGATGAGTTCCGATTATAGAGATTTGTTTTTATGGCGCTGTCTCGCCCCAACTCCAACGAATGGCTACTTTTAGACCGAGTATTAGACATATTAGGTGTAGACACCTTATTAGGCCAAAATGCCATAGGAACGTCCATGTTGTTGATGACTAATATTATTTATAAAGATTAAGTTTATAAGAGGACCGATATACTAATTTAGAATTATATACGCAACGGTATAAGATATGATATATATTAAAGATTTCCGTAAGGGAATTTAAATTTGACGAAATTATATTTTTACACGCGAGGGTATTTTGATACAAAACTAATATGGCGATAATGATTACTCGCTAATAAGCGAAACGCCCCAAAATCTAATACTACCTAAAGTGATCAACCTGCGTTATCACTACGCCGACGATAGATATTCAAGAACCGAAATAGTAAATAGGCGATACCGGCACCGATTTGTGTGAGGGTGTGTGTGCGATTTACAAAATTGTTACATACATTGTACATAAGTTTTTACAAGGTTTTACAAAGTTTTTACAAATTTTTACAAAATTTTTGCAAAGTTTTACAAAGTTTTTGTACATTAGAAGTTACAAAGTTATACTTTTACTTAAAGGTACCTTAACAGGTTTGTACAGGCATTAAACCTGGTTAAATGGATTTTTTTTTGTTTCACAAATGGTTATTATTTGTTTTGTTTTGTACTTTAGTTTTATGTATTTATGATATTAAAGTGTGTGATTGCTTTCCTCTACAAAAGCAGCGATGTAGGAATGGGTAATTTTCAGATTTTACGTTAATATATTTTCGTACTGGGGCCGAATGTCGAACGCTCAAATTGCGAAGTACATGTGTAAAGGATTCACCCATGAATCGAACAATTTGCGCGACACTACCAGTTTTCAGCCAAAATTTACTATATTCAAAGTAAGTTGGTTTAGGTAATTTCGAGAATCGTTAGCGACGGAATCAAAACGTATGAAGTGACAACAAGTGCTACAAAAGCTTACTTGACTCAAACTACCACGCGGCTAACACATCACAACACGATTTTCGAATTAACGAAGAAAAACTTGAGACACGAAAGAATTTGCAGATATACTGCCGTAGAATAGACACGAAGAAAAAAAGAATATGGGAAAGGTCCCATAGATTGGGCGCCATTTGTCACAGTCCCGACTTCGCGCACAAACCCGAGGATCCGAGATCGAGTGCTCCACCATTTTGGACGCTCCTCGACCCCGGATGCCTCGTGTGCACCCGCGCCGCCGGGACCGGTACAAAGTCGACCGCATAGTGGCGGTCCCGATTTGACATTTTAGTTTCCCCGACTAGCTCACCGAGTCGTGGGTTTTTGGAACAAGAAAAAAAGAGAAACCACGAACCACATTCTCACACGCGTCACCAATGCAAAAGAAAACAATCACATCACTTTTTTTATACTTATTCCATTATATATTTTTTTTATGCTAAAATTCAATTTATCTCCTGACGCTTAACTTAATGCACATTAACAAACCAAACTAGACGACTACACAATGGGGCTCGCAATTTACGCTCTAAATTCCGTTGCTTTATCCAGTGCCGCTTTCTCCTCGAGCTTCTTTAGTTCGGCCTCCTTGATCGCCGACCGCACAACAGTGAAGTACCTGTAGACACGCATTCCTAACATGCCCGTTCCGAAAATCGTGACGCCAACACAGATTATAACAGCGCCTCGATGCAATTTGTCTAACAGTTGACTGGGACGCGGTGCTTTCTGCCTTTTTGTTGGATATTTACCAAGAAGTTTGTTCTTGTTGATTAGAAATGCACTTTTTGTTGGATATTTAACAAGAAGTTTGTTCTTGTTGATTAGAAATACACTTTGTAGATTTGGTTCCGCTGACTGGTCCGGCCAGGTCGACCGTCGAAACGCAACTCTCCCCACACTCACTCACCATTTCCGGCACGTCGAACATCGAAAAGCTACTTTTCGCGTAGCGTGGCATGATCGATCACTCGTATTCGCGAAAGCTTGAGCACGACTCGAGGGTTGGAGCGAGATGACGCGTTTGAATAGCTTTTTCGGAACTTGGCGAGCTTTACACTTTCAAATAATCATTGCCAGGTAGGTATTTCTCTGATTTAGTTATTTCGGGCAGAAAAGGCGCGAAGATAATTTGAATTTAGTTTATGATACGTAACAGCCTATTGTACGTTATTTGTTTTTTTCATATTGATGAAAGCTTTTTAAAGCATATGATCTAGCAAAGTATTGACTACAAAACATTTTACCACTCAAAGCGTTCATTACCACAAATGGAAATTTTATTAATTTTTTTTTATTTTCAAAACTTAAGCAGTTTTTATATTAAAATTAAAACACGGTACTGTAAAAACTCCTCGAAATTTACTTTAAACTATGCAAATATTAATTAACCTTGATTGGCTTAACAACAATGTCTTTAGAATAAGAGTAGTCAGGTAAAATCATTCATATGAACACTTTTTACATGGCGACTTTGAATGATTTTTTATTTTTAATTTAATTTTTTAGACATCATGAAAAAAGGTTTGGAGTATATAAATTTTATAAACATTGATTACTGTGTTTCGCAAATCAAGTTTAAAATTTATTGTTTATGAAAAAAACCTAATTTTTTACACTTTTTTTCTTTAAATTAAAAAACGGCTCCAACAATTTTTTTCAAAATTTGATAGATTCACACAAATGTTAATACGCGTCGATTGACACCTTAACAATGCAGATCGTATGTTTGGTTCGCGTGATATAGTGCATGACAGAAATGACCTTCAAAGGGGCAAAACATCACCCCCCCGCCGACCGAAATGTTCCAAAAACTAATCAGCTCTCAAGATTGCAAAGGCGCTTCGATTGACACCTTAACGAAGTCAATACGACTTAGTTTACGTGAATTATGCTCGTAGAAAAACTGTCCACGAACGCACATACGTACGTACGGACGTACGTACGTACATACACACACACATACATACATACTTCTTTCTAAAAACACTTAAAATATACTCTATAGACCTCAAAACGTAAAGAAATGTTGAAAATTTCAATTTCGATTTTCGAGGCGATTACAAGAACTTCCCATATACTGGGAAGTTAAAAAGTTTGCATATTATACAAAGTGTTGTTTTCGTCACCATTTTGCCATCGTTTTCAATATCCACAACACTGTTTTTATTTAATACGTCAAGGGAAAATCTCAAGCATGCAGCTGTTCTCCAGTCTTTTCCATAATGTTTCCCTAAATGTGGTTTGACACCACGAAGTTATAACATTCATTTTTACAGTTCCATCGTCTACTGGTGTTGGGTGTAGTTGATTGGTTGTAGTGGCAGTCCCCTTTATCCAAAGGTGGCTCACTTATGCCACGATAGGCCCATTGTGGTACCACAGAAGATTAGCGCGGCACTTGAACCTGCGGGATCACGACAACCATCCAGATTCTCGTATGAAGTCGGCTATGCAACTTATATCTAAATCAGCTACCTCCGTGAGGTTGTCCAGGAAGGCCCAAGTTTGCATGCGCTTCCTGGACTGTGCTGGGCATTCGCACAGAAAGTGTTGGATTGATCTACAACTTTGGCAGCAATCATTGAAAGGGAGTTTTCACTTGAAATAGAAATGTCTCTGCGTTGAGACCGGAGGTGGATCCGTCAAAGCAGATACCCCATCGGAAGATCGGGACATGTGTCCGGAACGAGAAGTTGGAATGCTCTTTTCCGCAGCTTGGAGGAACATTTGAAGGGTACCCAACAGAATATGAGGACCTAGAATGGTCAATTCCCTCAACAGGGAATGTGAGATTAGGGTTGGGCACGAATAATGGCCCTTGACTGACATCATATTCGATTGGAATGCACACGGAATTATTTACTTGGGAACTACCTCCCACCTCAGCTACTTGAACAGGATCGGATGAGTTCCGATTATAGAGATTTGTTTTTATGGCGCTGTCTCGCCCCAACTCCAACGAATGGCTACTTTTAGACCGAGTATTAGACATATTAGGTGTAGACACCTTATTAGGCCAAAATGCCATAGGAACGTCCATGTTGTTGATGACTAATATTATTTATAAAGATTAAGTTTATAAGAGGACCGATATACTAATTTAGAATTATATACGCAACGGTATAAGATATGATATATATTAAAGATTTCCGTAAGGGAATTTAAATTTGACGAAATTATATTTTTACACGCGAGGGTATTTTGATACAAAACTAATATGGCGATAATGATTACTCGCTAATAAGCGAAACGCCCCAAAATCTAATACTACCTAAAGTGATCAACCTGCGTTATCACTACGCCGACGATAGATATTCAAGAACCGAAATAGTAAATAGGCGATACCGGCACCGATTTGTGTGAGGGTGTGTGTGCGATTTACAAAATTGTTACATACATTGTACATAAGTTTTTACAAGGTTTTACAAAGTTTTTACAAATTTTTACAAAATTTTTGCAAAGTTTTACAAAGTTTTTGTACATTAGAAGTTACAAAGTTATACTTTTACTTAAAGGTACCTTAACAGGTTTGTACAGGCATTAAACCTGGTTAAATGGATTTTTTTTGTTTCACAAATGGTTATTATTTGTTTTGTTTTGTACTTTAGTTTTATGTATTTATGATATTAAAGTGTGTGATTGCTTTCCTCTACAAAAGCAGCGATGTAGGAATGGGTAATTTTCAGATTTTACGTTAATATATTTTCGTACTGGGGCCGAATGTCGAACGCTCAAATTGCGAAGTACATGTGTAAAGGATTCACCCATGAATCGAACAATTTGCGCGACACTACCAGTTTTCAGCCAAAATTTACTATATTCAAAGTAAGTTGGTTTAGGTAATTTCGAGAATCGTTAGCGACGGAATCAAAACGTATGAAGTGACAACAAGTGCTACAAAAGCTTACTTGACTCAAACTACCACGCGGCTAACACATCACAACACGATTTTCGAATTAACGAAGAAAAACTTGAGACACGAAAGAATTTGCAGATATACTGCCGTAGAATAGACACGAAGAAAAAAAGAATATGGGAAAGGTCCCATAGATTGGGCGCCATTTGTCACAGTCCCGACTTCGCGCACAAACCCGAGGATCCGAGATCGAGTGCTCCACCATTTTGGACGCTCCTCGACCCCGGATGCCTCGTGTGCACCCGCGCCGCCGGGACCGGTACAAAGTCGACCGCATAGTGGCGGTCCCGATTTGACATTTTAGTTTCCCCGACTAGCTCACCGAGTCGTGGGTTTTTGGAACAAGAAAAAAAGAGAAACCACGAACCACATTCTCACACGCGTCACCAATGCAAAAGAAAACAATCACATCACTTTTTTTATACTTATTCCATTATATATTTTTTTTATGCTAAAATTCAATTTATCTCCTGACGCTTAACTTAATGCACATTAACAAACCAAACTAGACGACTACACAATGGGGCGCGCAATTTACGCTCTAAATTCCGTTGCTTTATCCAGTGCCGCTTTCTCCTCGAGCTTCTTTAGTTCGGCCTCCTTGATCGCCGACCGCACAACAGTGAAGTACCTGTAGACACGCATTCCTAACATGCCCGTTCCGAAAATCGTGACGCCAACACAGATTATAACAGCGCCTCGATGCAATTTGTCTAACAGTTGACTGGGACGCGGTGCTTTCTGCCTTTTTGTTGGATATTTACCAAGAAGTTTGTTCTTGTTGATTAGAAATGCACTTTTTGTTGGATATTTAACAAGAAGTTTGTTCTTGTTGATTAGAAATACACTTTGTAGATTTAGTTCCGCTGACTGGAACTGGAACAGAAAGTGTTGGATTGATCTACAACTTTGGCAGCAATCATTGAAAGGGACACCCAATCTTTCTGCGTGTCTGTCGATCAGAAAGTGTCCCGTCAGTACGGAAACGATGGAACTCAAGGTTTCACGGCTTGTGTTGAGGAGCTGTTTGGTGCGTTTAGAGCACAGTGCATGCCAAGTTTGCCAGGTTGCATGCCAAGTTTGCCAGGTTGCATGCCAAGTTTGCCAGGATTTTTTCGAGCAGCCAGGCCCTATTCGCAGCCTTCACGTAGTACTGCTTGAAACCTAGCTTTATAGAGGCTAGAGGTTGGCCGACTTAGGAGGTACGTGTATACTCCTGAAGCTCAGTGGCAGCTCTCATCTGCTTCGCAGTTTCCCGGTATATCACTTTGCCCCGGTACCTAGCATAGAATCACTTCACAGTGAAGCGACATCACGTTCAGTTATGAGCGGCATTCCATTGCAATTTTGGATGAGGTATGCACTTTGGATAGTGATTGGATAGCAGCTTGACTGTCAGAAAAGATGTTTAAATTTCTTATAGAAATTTTCTGATTTCTCAGTCAGTCTACTGCCTTGTAAATCGCAATGTCCTCTGCTTGAAAGACACTGCAATGGTCTAGTAATCGTAAGAATAGTTTCAAGCCTAGCTGTCCTGAGAGCACACCACAGCCAATTCTTCCATCCATTTTTGATCCATCAGTTTAGATGTCGATCGATTCCTGTATCCCATCTCTTTCTGTATTTCAGTCCTCCTTACTCGGGATGACTGAATTGAAACCATGGTAAAAACAGGGAATCGGAGAAGCAATGTCTACTTTCTCATTCAGGTCCATCCCTCCGTATTATTGTGGAGTGACCAATGTTTCCCTCATGCCGGAGTCGTAAAGCTTTCATCCGAACCGCAAAGCACTTGGCCTGCTGTCTCGTAAATAGCTCTATCGAAAGCCAATTTAATAGCATAAATAATGCCTTTGTCGGGGTAGTCCGTAGAGCCCCGGTGATTGCAATAGCTGCAATCCTTCTGACCTTGTTTAGCAGGTTTACATGGATTCTTTAGCCCGATTAAGGGCTTCCTACATTCCTTGCGCAGCTCCGCAATGTCACTGTTCCACCATGGGGGCTTATACTTCCCCCTTAGCTTCGTTGGACAACATTACAGTATATTAGATTAGGCAGTAGGCAAAGTAGACCTTCGGGAGCAAATTTTACCCGAAGTATCTGCCGAATTCCCGAAAATTGACGTATCTTACGTACTGCCAGCTGTACAGAGGATAAAGCATTTTGGCGGACTTTTTGAAAATTGTCAATCCAGAACCATATTAGAGGAAGGCAGTGTTATGCGTGGTCAACAATGCGATTTTCCATTCGAGGGAAATCTTCAACTAAAAAATGTGGTCTAAGTGCGACCCTTGAGGCCCACACGACTAACTTCCCAGTGGGGGAATAAAAAGCTATAATTTTCTTTTATTATTAATTACTTTTATTAATAATTACTATTATTAATTATTATTATTTTAAATTAATATAATTACTTTTATTATTTTTATCAATTTTTTATCCAACCATACGCCGAAACCACACTTCCCATTTAATAATGGTACCGGCCAAAAAAGCCTGGAAACAAGAACCTCCACTAATGTGCAACAATAGTGTTAGCAAGTCGTTAACCAAAAGCACACTAAGAGACGAAAGTTGTCGAATAGACCAGGAGGTTCTAACCTCCGAGTCGCAAGATGTGACTCAGAGAGGTCCTCGGTGGGGTCTACTGATGCTTCCACAGACCTCACTCCCACTCTCCTTACTCGGTTCCCGTTCTGCCTTCGCAGTACGATATACTCGCAGGGTGATAGCCGAGAAACCGTAGCTTATCACCCCGCCCTTCGACTCCAACGAAGCTAGCGACTCCTCGTTCACGATTATTAGGGCCTCTCGCTGTCCATTGCTAGGCTCGCTTATCTTAGCTACCTTCCAGTTTTCCACCGGGAGGTCAGCATTGCTGAGCTTAATTAACTCAACGATTTCCACCGGTGTGGATGGCTCCGCTGGTATCCACGCCCTGGACCGAGGCCGATTCGAGATGTCTTCCCTGGAGACAGCATCCAGCTTTGCTCCAGGCCTGACTTCTCCCAATCTGCCGATAGTCTACTTGTATAGATCCGCTGATTGTTGATCCGTGCAGGCTATCAGTTTAACGTGACCCTGGTACCAGCCAGCGTCACGACAACTTGTTGGAGGGCCAGGATTTGCCTCGAGTATGGGCTTGTACACCCGAAGAAGTGCGATTTCCACCATCTTCCAATTTGACGGTGAGATGGTACCATCACTGATGCTTCTGTCGATGACAGCCCATACCAGGCTATCCTTGGCAGCTTCACTGAAACTCCTTCCCTCAACAGGATCGAGTGTGACCAATCTTGGTCTTTTGTAAACCGGCAGTTGGATGCTCGACTGACTTGGAGCAGACTCATTAGATCTGCATCTTTTATGAGTTGCCACTTTCTTTGGAATAGAGGCTTTGTAAGCCTCTACTGTGGTGGTTGCCCATTCCAGGGAGATTTTATCCTTCTGCGAAAGACCATCCGGAGGTCAATCTTTCAGCCTTTTCAGGACTTTGAAGGCAGACCTTCTGTCCCTGTAAGCCGCAACTGAGGAGTTTTGCTGCTTCTTAACACCTGAAGTGGAAGCGGTGTTGGAGGGCGCTCCGGCAACAGTGCGGGCCAGCTTGTTCGCCGTTACCTTAGCGTTGCCGCTAGCGCCAATAGGCTTAACTGAGGGGATACTTGCTCCTGGCATAGCTGCCTTGGTGCATGCACCCCTCGAAGAAGTGGGGGTTAGGCTGGTTATTGTCCGATTGGAAATTACGGTCTTCTTCTCTACAGAAGGACGCGTAACCTTCTTCCACTTCCCTTCCGGGCTGAGTGGATCCTTCTTGGTACTGTTTTTACTCATTGCGTTTGGGTCCCCCCTCGCAGCCGCTATCTTCACTCGTTGTGCAGATCCCCTGAGACCTCATGGTTATCTATGCCGAAGCAGGGAGGCCATGCGAGGGTTGGCACATTCCCTTATGAGGATATGTGCTCAGAGCCGCGCCAGGGATTAATCAGGAGGCCAAACTCAACTGAACCTACACGGCCAGACTAGTAGCGACGAGTTTTGAACGTACCGCGAGGCCTGCCAGGGTTTTACCGGGAGGGAGGCAGCAGTGGCATTAGCCTGAAAACCATTTGCGCAAGATGTCACTCTTGCGCACTCAGGGGACAGAATACCACAGCTACCAGCCCAAAGCATCAAATATAGTCGTTAAGAGGTTACACCACAGTAGAAGTTTCGAAAAGTCGATTTTTTTTGGCTTAAAAAATCCTTTGAACCCTCTAGAATAAGAGACAAACGGTTTCATACCTGGCAGAAATCGTTTTCATTGAAATTTTGAGCTCTTTCTCGACCCCTCCCGACTACTCCGAAATGACTACCTGCGGTAAATACGACACCTGCTCGTCGGGTACAGCATTATGTCTTTCCATTCGATTTCTAACTTCTCTAATATACTAATAAATGTTCTTAGAAACATTTTCAATAGGGATGCATCCGATACCGATATATCGGCGATACTTCGGGGTTGCCGATATATCGATATCGGCGATATTTTAATGGCCGATTCAAAGATATTTTTCAAATTTCGCGGTTTGAAAATGGTGTAATGTAAATGACCGTGTTGTCGCGTCTATTTCATTGCAAACGAGTGTCGAACTAATTATTCTCGGAGAACCCCCTTTATTCAGTATCTTAATCAAGAGACTGAATAAAGGGGGTTCTCTAGGTTGACTGTTGTCGCGCGTAGTATTTTTCTATGCAAATAAAACTAAGAATTACATATCGTAATTAGTTTGTGCGTGTAGTCATTTATAACTAGTCGTTTGAGTCAAATAAAGTAAATCTTAATAGTAGTCATGTCAACTTTAAAACACAAATTATTGGAAAACATAAGAAGTCCGTCGACAGGAAGGGAGAATTCATCGCAATCGAAAAAAATAGTGGCTGGCTTGGTATTGGCTCTTAATGAAAAATTTGATGGTTTGGAAAATGAAGAAACCTATTGCTTAACCACAATGCTTAATCCTCATTACAAAGCACGAATATTTCAATTACAGTCTATTATTGATATAGTGTATGACAGAAATGACCTTGAAATCATAATGACTTTTAATGATTTTTTTATTTTTAATTTAATTGTTTTTTGTAAAGATGAAAAAAAGTTTTGCGTTTTTTTCCATATTCAAATTTGATAACCATTGATTACTGTGTTGTGCAAATCAAGTTAAAAATTGATTGTTTATGGAAAACCCCTAAAAATTGGCATTTTTTAAGGGATTAAAAAACGGCTCCAACAATTTTTATAAAAATTTGATAGAATCACACAAATGTTAATACGCATCGATTGACACCTTATTACGTCTGGTTCGCGAGACATAGCCCATGACAGAAATTACCTTCAGGAGTCAAAACAACGAACCCCCTCTAACCGACGTGTCTCAAAAACTAAGCAGCTCTCAAGATTGCAAACACGCTTCGATTGACACCTCAACAAATGCAAATTATGTGAACAGGTCGACGCTGCGCAATGTGAAATACGGCGAAGAACACTAGTCAGAATCGAACGAGTTTTGCGATATTTATAGGGTACACAAGAACAAAGCCTACTATGTATATGAAAAGAATTCATTTAGAATATTCGATTATTCAGATGCTAACCATGCTGCCGATATCAAAAATAGAATATCGTATTCGGGTTGTGTTTTTATTTTTATTTTATTTATAACGTTTTGATTGTGCAAACAGAGCTGTGGCGATTTTTACAGCAGAGGCTGGGTGTCGAGAGCGTCGCGAGAACTTATATATTTGCAAAATTTAAGGATCGAGTTTAAAATGCCTGATGTAACATGTTTAACGGTGGAAACTGACAATCGTAGAACAAGGGAAAGCGGAAACTTCGATTTTTAATTTGCATACTCAACGCATTGCTATGCGAAATCATTTTGTCTGATAAGCATTTAAAAGCAAGAAACTGATTTTAGTGCATACACCGATAGATAGTATGGAAGTAGGCATTTTTACAAAGTCTTTACCCAGTTCAATGCATTATAAACACATGCAAGATATTGGGTTGAAGAACTGTTGACAAGCAAATATCGTAAAATTTAGGAAACGCGTGGTGGAAATTGTAAAATTTAACGATGTTCACTTGCACGATCTGATCCCAATTACCAAACAGTTTATGTTTCAAAACATGTTAATATTTTTCAGTCTGAACGAGTTGATCAATGGCAAAAGGGCAAAGGTTTTTACCGTTAAATATACGTTCTACTTTTCCCTGTAAACATAAGTTTCTTGACTTCGCTTTCAATTTCCAGCATCACTCTCCGAGTCCGAAACAACATAAATGTCGTTCAGGTAACATACGCAACGGTCGCGGTCTTGTTCAAGCCTCTGGAAAAAATGCGCGGCGTTGCGAATGTCTTTGGTATGTTATCTCGGGTGATGGGTGTCTAGCGAAAAGCCTTTAGTAGGTCGGTTTTTAAGAAAAAGTTTTTTCAGCCAGATTCATCGTAAAGCCTTCCATGTTCGGCGTCGAGTACCTGTCTAGAGTCTGCACTAACCACCGCATGGGCGCCCCGAATCGTCTTCCCTAGAAGCAATGTGTAAAAGATTCGCCCAAAGGTTGCTTAATGGACGGAAAAATTCTTTGTCCAGCAGAAACTCAAATTCAACTTTCGCGATTTCTAGCTTTTCTCAGTTTAACCTGCCTGGTCGATTTGACACCGATGGGCCTATTGTTTTGATAAAATACTGTGTGCTGTAAACTGAATTTTTCTGGTAACTTGAATGGTTCGGGAACCTGGGCAAAAAGCCGTATGCCGTTCTCTTGATGACAGTAACACTGAGCCTTGAATGCTTCGGTTGAAGATCGCATTTGCTTATACTCAAGTCGCAGAGAATACTAGTCGCCTATTTAAGTCCACGAGAAATTCAATATGCTTCCCAAAATTTGTGCCCAGAATTCCGACAGAAACAAACGTTACAGACCCATTGACAGCGTGAGCGTGTTGCCGAAAAGATTGATAGCTATGCTGTTTGCCACGAAAAGTTTGTATGTCGAACCAAGTAAATGAATTTCACGTGTATGATATTGAAACTCGCAACTTTGTATTTAATTCTTACCATGAACGGCAAGTCTGTAAAAGCCTTTCACTATTTCATGCTCACATGTCGAATAATGTTACTAAATTACATATATTTTCTGATGTCTGTCCCGAAACCGAAACAATACTTTCGAATCATTTCCGTAAGCGTTAGTTGGTCAGGATATAAGACCGGGTAACGATATTAGGGCATTCGTTCTTATCATGCGATCGATCTTTTGGGACCGGCAAAATACGATAGAATAAACACTGTTCACAAATAAACATATCTGACATTTCAGAAGAATGTAGTTCAACGTGACGCAATCCGCCTAGCATGCACCTAAATTTCATGCCTAGCCCACCATGCACGCGCATTGACGATATGAACACATTCGATACTCCCGGTTCATCCAGTCAAGACGATGCAAAAACCAATTTGCTCAAATGCACTTTTCGGTGGAAAATGTCTGAGAGAGCACACGACAAATTAGTAGATTCGTTTTTCTCGGGAAAAACAAGACTTGAAACTTTTGAACTCTTTATTGTACGGCGTTCTTAACAAAACTGACTGGTTACATTTTCATAATGTGACCTCATTAATTACATTGAAATTGAAAGTTACTGATCAGCAGAATTCTAGTGGAATGTTGATGAATGCAAGCAAATGTTTTGTCATTAACAAATTAGGGCAGCTTGCGTGCAGTAAAGTAAATGAACTTAGGGAAATCATACTAAAGAATTGTATGCACTAGCTGAAGAATTTGGGACATCAGTAAATCAACTTTACGAAATTATTATTTTCATAACGTTCGATCTCGATGAGGTAATGTTATTTTGAATGTTGGGGATGGACACAATATCTGCTGGGACAATGTAGCGGTGATTCGAGTGGGAACAGATTGCAGGAAATTAGATGCACAAGATAGTCTTGCAATTCTGAAGGAACTTGAAGATCGAAAATTGAACCACGATGTGGGAAATGTGCAATCGAAGCTACTGAGGTCAAGGCAAAGGAAGCACGAAATTGACCGAGAAAAAATGGCTGAACGATTTACATAGAGATAATATCGCCCGCGATTGAGAATCTACCTGCCAGGAGAGATCATAAAATTAATTATTTGAGCAAGGTTTCCCGTTCCTAAAAAGATTGCAATTGAGGATTGTAATAAAGTTCTAATTTTGATACCTTTCCTCTTTGCGAAGGTCATGTGATATATATAGACCCATCTATGGCTGCTTTAAATTAGTGGTCAAATGTACTGAAAAAGGGCACAATTGATGCTCGAAATACGTATATATAAATATAAAATAATAAATGCCGTCCAAGGAAACACAACAGTTTTGTTTTTTATCTACAAGTTCAATTTGTTGAGCAAACATACACTACAAATTTAATGGTAATATAATTGTGGCAAAGCTTCGATTTTTCAGGTTCATAACATTCTACCTTTATAATTTAATTTGTTGAGCAAACATACACTACAAATTTCGTGATAATATAGTTGTGGCAAAGCTTCAATGTTCCTATACTTATCAATATCCTTCAAAAATTATTTTCAAAACAACGACTTGAAATTTACATGCTGACAGACCTATTGTTATAATTATTTTTTCAGGAATAGTGCTGAACAAAAAATTTGATTTATGTTTTAATCGACGAGATTACCAAAGACCTAAAGCTTTCCTAATTTTTTGTAGAATTGCCTGAACTTTTTTAAAAAATGATGTAATTTTAAACCGACATGTTTTGATATTTTACCGCTTTCACTGCAAATAGAGTAATAGATATTTTTTTATGAAAAAATGTTAACGTATGATATTTTTAAAATTTAAAAATTATTTGAATCCTTTGAAGTATAAAAGTAAAGAGAATTTGGAATCGAAATACTGGCATGCAAACTCAATTGAATAATAATTACAATTCCTTTTTCCTATACCCGGTGCGAAAACGAAATTACTTAACTTTTACTCGCCCGTGAAACAATTGTTGCGAATAATTGCAACATGCCCTTTTAAATTTAGATCGAACAACTGCACCTCGTCTGTTACCACTAGACAGTAGCCTTTAGAGAGCGTCGCTGCCTCAGAACCATGAGGAGGTCGGTTCGATCCCCAGAGTTGTCTCGCATTTTTTCCTTCCATCTTTTCCCTGCTTGGGCTGCAACTTTCAGTTGGAATGCGGATGAAAGGTCAGTGTCAAGTAGCGGGTTGATGCGACCTGGTAACCAGGAATCCGCATCCAACTGGAAGGCAGCGGGACCTTTTGCACCCGGCCTCAAAAAGATGGGAATGTAGTGGAATAAAACTGAAGTACAAGGCAGGGAGTTGGTTGTGGACGGAGAAGGTGTCAAGTCCGATTTAGAAAGAAAAAAAGAAAGATCGCGAAAAATAAGGGAGTTGGTTTTTAGAAGGAAGATGGAACAAGGCGAGTTTGGATTTTGATAAAGAGAGATCACGTGAAACAATGAAAAAAAGGAAGCCGAAGTGTTGGAAAAAAAGTTGTGAAAAGTGAATCGAAGCAATGAAAAGAAAACAAGCAGTGAAGAAAAAGGAAGCCGAAGTGTTGAGGAGAAGGAAAAAAACACAAAAAAGATCGCGTAAGTCGAACTTTCGTGAAAGGAAAAAGTGTTTTTATATTCAAAAAAAAGAACTAATTAATGAGAAGTGAAGAATTCACGGCGGAACTGGAAGGCGAATGGATTTGGAAAGGAGTGGCCACACCGTTGGTGCGCAGCGTGTCGATGATGGGAATTGTCTGCCGTCTTTGTTTTCTAGTGTATATCACAATTAAACGAAATTTCAATAAGTTCGTACAATAATTATAAAAAATTTAGACCAAATATAAATGCAATTGCACGATATTGATTCTTTTATAAATTATATTCTTTTATAAATTTTTTGTAAAAAGATTTGCATTAGAGCACAAAAAAATTGATGACGCTCAACTGATGTGAAATCATTCTTAAGAGAGAAAAACCTAGTGAGTGAAGTGAAGTATATTTTTGGGTTTTCAGGACAACTACCAGCGGTGAGGAACGCTCATCATCAGCCAGAGTAAGTTGGGTACCGATAATTATTTAGAGTAAAGTTGATATATTTTTTTGTTGACTCCTCTTCACTCCCCCGTTTTTTTTTGCATTTTTTCCCTCTATGTTTCTTCTGTTATTATAGTTTCCTTTTAATCATAATTATTTTTAGATTATTATTTTGTTAAAAGATGGGATTATAATTTTCTTTCAATCATAATTATTTTTTTCGATTATTATCTTTATTATAGTTTTCTTTAAAACATTATCTTTTTTTCTTATTATTTTGATTTATATTTTTGTATTATTATAAGTTTATTATACTGTTATTTTTTATTTGAATTATTTTAAATATATCTATTTATTTTAACCGTATTATAGCCAAATTTGTTTTTTATTCAGGCTCAGTACCAACACCCAATCCTGATTCCACATCCCATGTTCTCATGTTATTTGGATCGACACGGGCCTAGCTTTACCTCCTAAAGAACCACACCCACGCGCTGAGCTTTAGCCGGCATCGTTGCGCTATACAGGGGGTTGAAGGCTAGGTCAAATAAATTTTCCGTGAGCGCAGTGTCAATACCCTGAGGTCGCAACACAATTCAATTCTTTGTGGTTATATTCTTAGTGTAAGCGTAGAAAAGTACCTCGGAGCGCATTTTCCAACTCGCGCTTCACTACTCGTTCAAAATTTATCGGTCGGCAACACTAATAGTTACCTAACTATTAAATTTACCAAATGTAAACAAGCTACTTACGCGCTAAAACCATTGTTCTTTGACCCAAAGTGTCGGGATTGGTGTGTGTGCGTGTGTAGTGACTTAACATAGGTTCAAATCCCGGAAAACAATCTTTGTTGCGTTACCTCGGGCGCAAACCCAAACCAAATAACGCCTATGCTGTAAGTGGAATGCTTCCATGATTTGTGCTCAAATTAAACAGTTAAAAATGTATAGCAGTTTGGATCAACTCCATATACAATCCATGCAAGATGAATTTCTTTGTAATAAGCTGGAGAAGCCGATTACACCAAATAAAAAGGCAGAGAGTTTTTTAAAAAAATCTGAAACAATCAAGTCCCACCCATCGGACGAAATGTGCAAAGTCCAAACAGGGCTAGATAGATACGTCCAGGTCGTCTCTAAGCGGAAACGAAGCCCGAAATCTGGCGCAGCAAATAATACAGCGAAGCTTGCCAAAACACAGCCCTCAAACGCTACAACAAATCGTTTCAGCATTCTCAGCAGCGAGATCACAGAGGTTCCTTCTCAAGGTGCTAAGAAAGCGAAACCACGACCAATTTACCTACGCGAACGTAGCAGCAATGCAGTGGTCAATTTCCTAAAGGGGAAAATTGATGCATCTAAATTTTATGTCGCTCCTTTGAAAAAAGGAAATATAAGCGAAACAAAAATTCAAGTGCTGGACGAAAACGACTACCGGACAGTGATTAAGCTTAGATGAAGCTGGCAAAAAATACTACACTTTTCAACTGAAAAGTAGTAAGGGCATAACGGTAATGATAAAAGGCATCGATTCTGAGCTTGATCCAGACGATATAGCTCATGCCCTTATGGAACAAGGTTTCAATGCTAAATCAACTTTAATATAAGCAACCGAGACAAAGTTTCACAGCCAATATTCCGCAAAGAGCTGCAGCCGAATTCAAAAAAGCTTAAAAAAAGGTGAGACACATCCAATCTATAGCTTGCGATACCTCCTAAGTCGACGGGTGGTTGTGGAGAAACCCCACAAACGAAAAGGACCTGTACAATGCCATAACTGCCAAGAGTTTGGGCACACTAAGGCTTACTGCACGCTGCCAAGTGTGTGCGTCATATGCGGTGATCTTCACCAAACCCCAAAATGTTCACTCAAAAAGGAGGACCCTTCTGCTATAAAATGCAGTAATTGCGGTGGAAACCACACTGCAAACTACAGAGGCTGCCCAGTTTACGCTAGCATGATGCAAAAGCGACAACTCCCGGCTAGACCTTCAGCAATTACCCCGATGCCAATCCTTGCATCTTATACTCCTGGCCAAAGTGTAGCCAACAGTAACCAGATGCCAATTTCCTATGCTGACGCCCTCAAAAACTCTACAAGCGAGAATATGAATACTTCCAGCCCAATATGGAATATAGAGCACGTAATGATGCAGCTGATTCAGAGCATGAATCATTTTACCACCTCTATGCAGAGTATGATGCAGGAAATGATGCGTAACCAGACACTGATTCTTCAAGCTCTCCTTAACAAAAAATGAGCATCGCGAAAATATGCCACTGGAATGCCAACGGTGTAAGCCAGCACAACTTGGAAATTCACCATTTCCTGGTTAGCAATGAGATAGACATCATGCTCATCTCCGAGACTCACTTATCCAACAAATATAATTTTAAAATTCCGGGATACTCTTTTTATGACACTAAGCACCCTGACGGAAAAGGTCATGGTGGCACAGGAGTTTTGGTCAAACATCGAATCAAGCACCACGTCATTGACGAATACGCCAAGGATTATATACAAGCCACGTCTGTGTGCATAGTTGAATGGGGAGACCCGATTACCGTCTCGGCGGTTTATTGTCCCCCCAGATTCAAAATCATTGGTGAACAATTTAATGATTTCTTCAAAAGCCTTGGTAGCCGATTCATTGCAGCCGGTGACTACAACGCCAAGCATACTCACTGGGGCTCCAGGCTAATCTCTCCAAGGGGAAGGACTTTGTGGTCAACTGTGACAAATTCTAGTAAGCTATCATTCATATCAAGCAGGCATCCGACATATTGGCCGTCAAATCGTCGGAAAATCCCGGACCTCATTGATTTCGCTGTATCCAAAAACATAAGGCGAGAGCAGATATCAGCAGCGCAGTGCTTTGGTTTACACTCTGACCACTCGCCAGTTATTGACTATTTCCAAACCTCATGTCATCCTAGAGCACTGTAAACTCACAACGAAACAAACCAACTAGCTTAAGTACCGGAAATACATAAGCTCGCATCTACCACCACACATACGTCTTAAATCTCATTCAGATATTGACAAGGCTGTTCGTTCCTTCTCCGAGATCGTGTCTTCAACAGCTATACACACCACTCCTGAGCCCACCTGCTCTACCTCGTCTGCATACAAGTCTTCCAAAAATATCAACGAGCTTATCAGTCTGAAGCGGCTATTAAGACGTGAATGGCAGCAACATAGGTCTCCAAACCTTAAAAAAGAGCTATCGGCAGTTGGGAGAAAACTTCGTGCAGTCCTAAAACACGAACGAGCGAAAAACATAGTACACTACTTTGAAAACCTTCCACCAAATCAAGGGTCAAACTATTCGTTGTGGAAAGCTGCTAAACAGTTAGACAGACCAGTCAAACAGGAGTCATCAATCAGGCTACCAAATGGGGTCTGGGCCCGCACTGATGCTGAAAAAGGCTCCATCTTTGCCCGCTACCTCGAGGAAGTTCTTAAACCGAACCCTAAACAAGCAGATGTTCGTGTCTCTTCCTATCCCATGCAGGCCTCCGCTGTACCAATCCGATTCAAGATCGCTCAGGTGATCCGATCCATACACGACCACACCGACCCAAAAAAGGCCCCCGGTCACAACCGCATTGCTGGGAAAATGACAAAGGAACTGCTTAAGGGGTTACACCTATGTGAAAGCTAAAAAACAAGCCTTTTTTCGGGATTTTTTTTGCAGGATTTTGAAAAAAAGCTTTTATAAATAATATATCAATATAAAGGAAAACTTTTCGGGAGTGCTAAAAATTTTTTTATTTTAAATTTAATACAAAATGGCGGCTGTAGTGCACGTCAAAGTCACTAGTATTTACAAAAAACGTTCCGCGGCCGGACAAGTTTCTCAGCCCCATCTGCATCTTGAACAATAATTTTTTTTTCATAAACTCCATGAGTTTTGCTAGTGAAGTACACACGATAATAGTTTAATATCGATTTTTCGCAAAATGGCGACCATTTAACAAAAAACTGCATTTTCGACCCAAAAAAATGACTTCAATTGTTTATAACTTTTTTTTAAGCAAAACCAATCGCTAAAATCGTGTGTACTTCACTAGATAATCATATCAAGAAGCTACAGTTATAACGGCAAGTCAATCGGATGAAAACTGAAAAAGTTTCGTTTCCGGCAAATTTCAAAAATACACTTTCGAGATAAACGCGTTTGAAGTTTCAAAACCTTATAAAGTTGTGAATTTTCAAAATTTTGCTATATACAAATTTTTTAACCTTTACTCTGCTATCCCAGCACCATACAGTTGGCCTTCCAAGACCGTGGATTACTCCCCCTCGTCCTTTCTTGATGCTAAAAGGCCGCGTCTCGCCTCTTTTACAACGTCGGAAATTGAACGCTCAGCAGCCTTTATTCGCTCGGCGTCTGTTTCTAAGCAGAAATTGTAAAAATTAGGTCCTGCAGTCAATCCTAATAAGTCTCAAACGAATGGCGATTAGGCGGACGCCTGTTGCTGATCTTGCTGCGCTTCTGTGATGAGCTACTTGCTTTACTGCCTTTACGGCCACTGTACAGTTTACTACTCATTTCTAACACTTTTTTATACAAAACAACAGTAAAAATATCAATTAAAACATAGTACTTTAACCTCAAATGCAGCGTGTAGTCGATCGAGTAAACAGAAGCTCTCCTAGTGTCGTTTACGAAGGAACGTGCCCTATATAGTGTATATTAATTACTATATAGTATAAAGCGAGCAAATTTTACGTTTTTCGAGCAATAGAGTTGCTTCAGAAAATTGATTCTCAAAAATTTTCTGAAGTATATTAGTATTTGGACCTTTTTGATTTCAATTCTAGGGATGTGTTAGCATACTTTTAGCCAATAAAAAAAATTAAAAAAAAAAAAATTCACATAGGTATAACCCCTTAAAGTTGCGATTATACTCCTAACGCACATTTTCAACAGTCTCCTGTGTCTTGAATATTTTCCCACAGCATGGAAGCTATCTCAAGTTCTAATGATCCCGAAGGATGGGAAAGACCCAACACTCACCACGTCATACAGACCCATAAGCCTACTACCCCTGTAATCAAAACTATTCGAAAAAATGTTACTCTCCAAGCTGTCTCCCCACATAAATGATTCAGAAGCAATACCTTCGCACCAATTTGGATTTAGGAAAAGACATGGAACTAACGAGGAAGTCCATCGTTTAGTTTCTGTAATCAACAACGCTTTCGAAAGGAGACAATACTGCGCAGCCGTGTTCTTGGATGTTGCACAAGCGTTCGATAAGAAGTGGCATGAAGGGCTTATTTATAAAATCAAGTGCAAACTTCCACCAAACACGCATCAAATTATGGAGTCTTACCTGACTGGCAGGAAGTTCTTCGTCAACCAAAGCTGCTTTATTTCTCGCTCCTTCAATATCAGAGCTGGCGTGCCTCAAGGAAGGGGTTCGGCCCATTGCTCTATTTGATATATACGCAGACTTACCAACATGCGATCAAATATTTACTTCCACTTTTGCTGACGCTCCCTCAGTACACTGCCAAATAATCAGCATTGGCAGTACTAAATCCCAAGTTGGTAATCCACCACACGCGCTGTCTCTCTCAAGAGGTGAGTTCAGGTGATCGAGCGCGAATCGGTTCTCTTTGCATGTTGTCGCCCTCCTCCCTCCCTCCCATCGCCTAAAAAATTTTGCGAATTACCATATATGGTAATAAATGAAGCAAAAATGCTTCGACTCGTGATCGCGGTGAAGTGAGTGTGAGAGGGGAGAGTTGAGTGTAGTTGAGTTGGAAAAAAGGCCTGACCGAAGACGGTCATGGATTCGGCTCCGCGCGGCGAGAAAAAAAAAGTTTTTTGGCGTGAAAAAAAAATCATCTGCGAATCTCGCTGGAAAAATGTTTTATCTGGTGGAAGGCAAAGCTGAAGTCCAAGGAGAAGTGCCAGCGGATACCAACAAATTCATCGACGTGGATTTCATTGCAACCTGTTGCGAGCTATGCAAAATCAACAGTCCGAAACTCGAAGATTTGGCCAACCAGGATGGTGACCAGGTTATTATATTGAAGGTTGAGGTCAACGTTTGCAAGGATTTAGATTGTGAATATTGTGTGTCGAGGAGATCAACATGTGGATTCATCAGAAACGGCGAAAACATGAACTCTTTTGTCGGGGCGAATGCTGAAGAATTGGACACAAGGTTTGCCAAGCACTTGGAGGCTAGCTCCTACTAATTGAAAGTGAAATGCATTAATACTTGTTAATATTAATCGTACTGCTAGTACTGTTGTTCCGACAACCATAAGTTTTTTTGTAACATATCGTCACAAATTTCGGTTACAATTGTTATGTCTACACTTTACTTAATTTTCATGTTTAAATCGATTTGAAATCAGTAGTATTGTTCTGTGATCTTAAAGAAAAGAAATTAAAATTAAGTTCTAATAAAGTGTGAATAATATGAAGTGAGTTTTCATGGTTTCTCCCCTCCTCAGTGTGTGCGTGATTCGGTTTAGTCCGGTTCTTGATGTTTTTTTCTCTCTATGTGATTTTGCTTAGCCCACAGCTTCTTCAGCTCTAAAGAAAAAATGTCACTTTTTGGACCGTCCTCGATCCATTTTTTGTCCATTTGCTGATGTCCTTTTTTCGTAAAAGTCTTGCACTTGTTCTACGCTAATACTTTTGCCAAGATCGACGCGTAATCTAATATTTTCAGGTGTAGGCTCAAAGATTCAATGTACTCTTGAAACTCAGTACTATCATCTTGACTTTTCACAGGTGACACAAACGAAGAGAGCTGTTTTAAAACGACATTTTTATCTGGGGGTACAGGCCAGTTGCTTGTAACCCACATTTCAGATTTTCTTCTATTTTTTCGTATCTTTGTAGGGTTTTGCTTATCAGGTGGGCAAAATATGTGTTTCGAAGCGCAACTCTCCTTTTTCCTTCCGGTGATTTCCGTCATTCAAATGAAACCTCTTTTCAATGGCTATTCAACGCAGAAAAGAATCCCACATCGTGGTTGAAGAAGATGCGTAACGTTTGGTTGTACAAATTTTATTTTCTGTTCGAACAAAAGTGAAAAAAAACAATATTTCAATTCAACTATAGGGCTTTATTTTAAGATATGTATCGTTTCGCCGTTACAATAGAACTGACTTAATTCTAATCTATCAACTATCTTTACACCTAGTACCTAAAACTGCAATCTTGCGGGAAATGAGTCGAAGCATCAAGTCACGTTGCAAGTGAAATTTAATTCTATGGAATTCTATGATTCTATGGGAACGTTTATGTTTTGTCTATGCAAAGACAAGAGGTGTCGTATGATATGTGACTCCCCCGTCGTTAAGATTAGCACTCCCCTGAGTGTCAGGTTGTTTAATTTCGGCTTTGTGATTTGAAACTTTGATCCTTACAATTTTTGTTTTATTTAGGTACAATATTAGGAAAATTACAATAATTAATATTATTAACAATAAAACTGAATATGTTATGATCGAATTTGATTTATAGTTTGTTTGTATTTTCTCTAATTTCTGTATGTTTTGAATTGTTTCCAATGGATTTCGTCTAAATTGGCAGCTAAAGGAACGTCATCTATTTTAGAGTAATTCGGAATGATAGTTTCGTGTAAAAAGTTATTTTCAAAATTCGAAAACTCAACATTATTTATTTTTAGGGTACAATTCAAAAATTTCATTATACAATTTTCATTCAAAGTTTTGTTCTTCATACCACAATTATTTGTTCAGATAGCGTTTTTGGCATTTTTAAGGATTAACAAATTAGGCATAAGTTCTATTATTTCAAAAAATTTATTAATGATTTTCTTACATTGCTTATAAGTTTTTAACATCAGATTTTTCGTACAAATATCAACTTTCTTTAAGTTCTTTACAATTTTTATTTCGTTATCTACATAAAATTCCTCTCGAAACTTTAATACATTTTTGTTAGTGATCTCAATTTCTTCGAATTTTTCGTTCGGAACGGGAATCAATGTGAACCTGGTAGCGAAATCTTTTGTAAGGTTTGGGATAGAAATAACGAGGATTAGCTTAGTATCCTGCTGGAGTAATGAACACTTGATTTCTTTGAATTTATTAAAATAAATATCGTAGATTTCGATTTCTTCCGAGGTAAGAATAGATCTACTCATGATATTATATTTAGCGAAAACAATATTTTCTTGTATCTTATCGATTTCAGAATTTAGTAATTGTATGTCGCTCAAAATCGATAGGAAGTGAATTTGCTCGAGGTCTTTTCGCATCTTATCGCTTGGATTTACAATTGAATTCTGTAAAAGATTTTGGTTTTGATTCACTCGATCCCGAAGTATATTAAGATTATTCTGCAAGTCAGTGTTAATTTTTATTTGCTGATTATTGTTCGTTATTATTTGATTGTTATTATTTTCGATTGATTTGAGGTGTTCTTCGATTTGCTCGCGATCGCTACTGTCCATTGTTCTAAAAATCAATTTAAGTGCTTTTCCACCGATATTGACCAGACCTCGTTTTTGACGGTGTGGAATTAGAGTATCTAGGTTGAGTTTCGTTTTCTTTATTTGAATATTTAGTTGCTTCAAGATATTTTGGTCATACGAAGTTGAAAATATTGATTTTATACTAGATTCTATAGCGGCTAGAGTAGATCTAAATTCATTAACGTCTATAATGTGCAAAATATTTTTATAGCTTCAATTAAAGAGATTTCTCCTAGGGTTATTGGTACCCAGCTTTTATCTCAAGATTTTCTATCGATATCATTGCTTGTGTTGTTGAAATCGCGAATATTGATACATATTGATACATACATACATATAATAGTCGTGAAATTTGATTTTTAGGGGCGAGACTCGGCGTGAGTCTGCGTTTTTTGTTGGGTGTTATCCTGGTTTTGTCGATCTGAAAAGAATTTGTATTTTCGTTTAGTCCTAGATATATGTACGTTTTTGTTGCGTTTATCTAACAGCTTGTTGTTTATAACTTTAGTCTGTATTTTAGTATACCTAGGCTTGTGTTTATATCTAACTGCTTCAGGGTTCTTAACTATTGTTTCTTTATTATTTTCCAACACTACTTCAGACCTATCCTTATTTAAAGTTACTATATTTTTTAGTTTTACAGCTAACGTTCTGTCCTCTATCGCGATTAAGTCTTCTACTTTATTGTTAATAAAATCGAAAGGTTTCCGTAGTGTTGTGGAATGGATTGTATTCTTATACATTTCGGTGGCTAGGAGAACCTTTTCGGTAGGGTTTAACTCGGTTTTTTCTATTTCGAGGATCCGAAGGTGCTCGCTAATAGTCCCGTGAGCTCTTTCTATGTCAGAGTTGCCGGTATTAGACCGAGGCGATGAAGTGTATTTCGACACCTTCATTGCGTAGGAAATCCTTTACGTTTATGGAATCTAATTCATTGTCTAAAACTATCTTCTTAGGTTTTCCAAAGATAGCAAATCTGTTTCTCAAACCTTCGACTATTGCTATAGAGTTCCTATCTTTCAATTTCTGAGCCACTAAGTGCTTGGTAAATTTATCGATAAATGTGATGAATGTTTGCTTATGGCAGTAGAAAATGTCGCCATGTATTATTTCGTTAGGCTCTTTGGGTGTTTCTGTAATATTGAATTTATACTGAATTGAATTTCTATATTTTGCAAGGTTACATACTTCACAGTTGGGGCATTTCACGTGAAACCGACAACGAAAAAAAAGTAAGGTTCTGAAATTCGGTCATATTGGCCACATTTGTACTTCTAGGGTTTATGAATGTGTACACATAATATTTTTGTTTTTTTAATGTTTAGTTGTTAAGATATGGGATTCTATAGAATTCAAATTTTCACAGCAGGGGTTTTTTGAAATTTTATTTTCATATGGAAGTAAATTATAATTAAATAATAAATGTAGTGTTTTGTATAGAAAATTTACTGTTCTTTTTGATTTTCAAATGAGATTCGGGATTTGAATTTTTTTTCTAGTTTTAAACCGGAAGTGAATATTTAAAATATTTTTCTCAATAACTTCGACCATTTTAATTTTTATTCTTTTTAATGTAAAATAAAGCTTAACATGTATACAACTTACCATAAAAATAACAGAATGGGATCTAGATTAGTTTAGGAGATATATTAATTAGAGTGCGTGCATGTCGCTCTGAGCGTGATACCTTTCGCTTGTTAAAGCTGTTTTGTGATGTAAAAATACATTAAAACGTTGATAATATTTCATTAAAATTGGTTTGTTATTATTGCCTTACCCTTTTGTGTCATTCTCATTTACATTTATTATTTAATTATAATTTACTTCCATATGAAAATAAAATTTCAAAAAACCCCTGCTGTGAAAATTTGAATTCTATAGAATCCCATATCTTCACAACTAAACACCAAAAAACAAAAATATTATGTGTACACATTCATATACCCTAGAAGTACAAATGTGCCCAATATGACCGAATTTCAGAACCTCACTTTTTTTTCGTTGTCGGTTTCACGTGAAATGCCCCAGTTATTAATAAATGTGTGGATTAGATCTTTCAGTTTAGGATAAAAATATAAATTCTTCATCTCTCTATAGTTTTCAATGATACCTCTATGGTTGTTTGCTTTATGGATCTTTTTGATCGTATCAAACGCCTCTTCCTCATTGGGCAAATCAATAGCGCGTTTACTACATTTTAAAAACTTATTTTATCGTTCGAAAATAGTTCTATAAGCTTTTGTTGCAAAATATTGAATTTTGCATAATCTAGTTCTGAATAAATTGCTGTAATACTTCTTTTTATGAATCTTCTAACTAGGAGAGGACCAGGTTAAGGAATCACAGATTTGGACGAAATTTGGCACATAAGTAGAAGACGTGAAAGATATTCGATCCTTAAAATATTAGAGCGCAACACTCGTCCTTTTTTGAGAAAAACGTCCTTAAAGTTTTTGCGTTGCTATTCTATTATTAAGTTTTCACAACTGACAGAAGCGGTCCGGTGTAGGTAGCAAAGGCACTAGCACGCGATCAAGGGGCCGTGTGTTCGATCCCCGGTCGGGGTATTGATTTTCTTTTTGAATTATTGTCGTCGTCGTCGGCGTCGTGTGTTCGATCACCGGTGGGTACTGTTCTTTTCAATATTCGTGGATGTAATTAGTTTAAGGTAAATCAGCAATGTTCAACTGCAAAAACATTTATTTTTACAAATCAGCAAACTGTTCGTTCATTTAGATATGTAAATTATACTGAAAACTCATTTTCTCATTTCTCTTATTGCTACCCAATAACCCAATTTGGCACTGAGCACGGAGATAACAAAGACTGGATTCTAGGAACTAAGGCCTATATGATCATCCGGCAAGGATTTCGCTTGGAGCAATCCGAAATTATGAAACTGTTAAACAATTACGTCCCTAGTATCTACTATATGTCACAATTACTGACCACCATAGTATTTATGGCTAGCCACGTTGGGCGTCACTCTGGTTTAGTGCTTTTTGCCGAGTTGGCTTTGAGACACGAAGAGGGCGCAGGATTGATTCTAGGAACAAGGGATGATCCTACCGCCAACCATGATATTGCTCGATTACAACCGTTGTTTGATTGCACCGCAACCGTTCAACAATGAGTTTTCAGTATAATTTACATATCTAAATGAACGAACAGTTTGCTGATTTGTAAAAATAAATGTATTTGTAAGTGAACATTGCTGATTCACCATAAAAAAATTACATTCACAATTATTCAAAAAAACAATACTCACCCCGGTAATCGAACACACGACGCCGACGACGACGACAATAATTCAAAAAGAAAATCAATACCCCGACCGGGGATCGAACACACGGCCCCTTGATCGCGTGCTAGTGCCTTTGCTACCTACACCGGACCGCTTCTGTCAGTTGTGAAAACTTAATAATAGAATAGCAACGCAAAAAACTTTAAGGACGTTTTTCTCAAAAAAGGACGAGTGTTGCGCTCTAATATTTTAAGGATCGAATATCCTTCACGTCTTCTACTTATGTGCCAAATTTCGTCCAAATCTGTGATTCCTTAACCTGGTCCTCTCCTAGTAAGTAGATCATTAAGCAGAATACTATTTTGAAGTTCGTTTTCGGCAATGAAAATTTGCCTAACTTTTTTGTATTTAATATTTATTTCAGTTTCTTTTTCCTTCACTAAATAAAGCTGAGTTGTGTATTTATTGACGTTCCATTTTCAATCAGAATATGATCATTTATATCTTCGATGCAACTATGGATTGTTGCCTGATCAGAATGAGGGTCTATTTCAGGTTGGCCAATTTCTAACTCAATGCTTTCGATGTTGCCGTTTCTATACTGTCTGAATATTTTGTTACCGGCTTTACGTATCAAATCTCCGTGCTTATTTATCGTATCACTATCTAATATCCTCCTATGCTTATAGCCAAGTATTTCTTCTGACACGTCATTGACATGTTTCCCTGGTATTTCTCTGAATTTCGCGTTTTCGGTTGGCACGATGGCAAATATTTCATTTTTTTCAGTATTGATGCGACTCAGAAAGTCGGCTACCTTATTATTTTTGCCTTTTACATAATCAATTTCGAAATTGTATTCGTTTAGTCTAATACGCCAGCGCTGCAATTTTGCATTCGGTTCTTTAACAGAATTTAACCACTTTAGAGGTTGATGATCCGTTAAGATGGTGAACTTTTTGCCATATAAATACGGTCTAAAGTACTTTGTAGACCAAACAATGTCTAACAGTTCTTTCTCGATGGCCGAATGCCGAGTTTTATGTTCGTTTAAACTTCGGCTAGCAAATGCAATTGGATGATCGTTCTGTGAAAGAACGGCACCAATTGCAAAATAGGAGGCATCGGTTGTCAAGACAAACTTTTTGCTAAAGTCTGGGTATCTGAGAGTTGGGTAATTCGTTATAAGATTCTTAAGCTTCTGAAACGCTTAAATATAAGAAGGGTTATTTGTGTCAACTTTGCTTCCCTTTTTTAGGAATCTCGTCATCGGTTGAGCAACTTTCGCGTAATCCCTAATGAACTTCCTGTAGTATCCTGTTATACCCAGGAAACTTTTTATTTGTTTTTGAGAATTATGCAATTTTACATTTTTAATGACTTCTACCTTCCCAGGGTTAGGTCTTATTCCTTCATTGGTCAAAATGTGACCCAAATATTCTGTCTGTTTCGAAAAAAAGTTACATTTATTAATTTGAATTTTAAGATTGTACTTTCTTAAGTCCTCAAAGATTTTATTCATCGAATTTACGTGTTCCTGGAGTGATGTTGAAAAGATCAAGATATCATCAAGGTATACAACACATGTTTTATTAATATGATTTCTTAGAACGTGATTGATCATCCTTTGGAAAGTGGCAGGGGTATTTTTGAGTCCGAATGGCATTCGGATAAACTCGAAATGTCCCTGAGGAGTTGAAAAAGCCGTTTTGGCACGATCTTTTTCATCTACAAGGATCTGATGGAATCCTTTTGCCAGGTCGAGTGTTGTAAAATATTGCGCTCGACCTAGTTTGTCGAAGATGGAATCTATCATTGGTATTGGTAATTTGTCATCAACGGTGATCTCATTCAACTTTCTATAGTCTACTACTATCCTCCAATTTTGTTTGCCACTATTATCCAATTTTTTCGGGACTACCCAGATCGGACTATTATAAGGGCTATTGGAGGGTTGAATGATGTTTTGTTTTAACATTTCTCCAATTTGTTTATTTACTTCGTCTTCATGGACTTTAGGAAAACGATAAATTTTGCTGTATACTGGACGCGATTCTTTTGTGATAATTTCGTGCTTTACTTCATTAACATTCGTCAGCATATCTCCTTCTTTAAAGAAAAGATCCTGGCTGCTCTTTAAAATTTGTTTTAGATTCCACAGCTCTTCATTGTTTAAATTATCCGTATGGAGACGAGAAAGGAGATCGGTGCAATTTACATCAACAATTGACTTATTTGATTTTTAGAAAATGGACGCGCTCATTTGAATTTTATTATTTATTTCCAGTTGTTCCTTTAAAAGGTCAATTTTCGCGCCTAATGGTTTCAAAATATTTTGACCTAATAAGGCTTGGAAGTTTTTATTAGACACATTTAAAAGTTTCCACGACATTGTTGCATTCACTTCAAATTCATCTGTAACACGAGTAATTATTTCATTTTCTATCACGTTTTTACCTGAAAGCGTTTTCAATTCGAGTGGAATCCTTAATTTTTTATAGAATATACTTGGAAAAATAGTATCGTCGATTATGGATGTTGCTGCCCCAGTATCTATAAGGCAATCGACATATTTATTATTGATTGTGAGAGTCACTATGGGAAGTGTGGTATTCGAGGAGTCGAATGAAAATTTTCTGATGTAGCTACATTGATATCAACGTCCATTGGCTCAGGACGTGGAAGGTTCCTACGTTGGTATCTTGAATTTTGTTCGAAGTTGGACCTTTTATATTGATTTCGATTATTTCTAGCATAATACCCAGAACTGTTATTTCCGTAATTATTGTTGTAATTATTATACCTCGAGTTGTTATTTGGATTTTTGTTAAAATATTGTACATTAGTATTATTATGAGGAGAGTTGTTAAAATTTTGAATAGATCTTGTTCTATTACTTTGCACTTGGTGTAAATAATGACCCCGGATATGAGAATTAGAATTTCTATCTGCGTGTTCAATTCTCCTTTCCCGATAATTACTTTTAATTTCGGTAACATTGATCCCCGTTCGAACAAGAGCGTGATACGCTTCTTCTAAGGTTTCAATTTGCTTTGTCCTAACAAACATAGCATCAACTCGATTTATTTTACTTAAAAATTTCTCTAAGAGGCTTTTTTCGTTGGTCCTAAAATCACTAGGTTTTTCACTATCTAGTGAGTATTTCAAATTAAGTTTGTTTAGGATGTCACTTAGTTCTGAATAAATGTGTGATACATTTTTACTTACAATGCTATCCGCCCTTTCTTTTAGTTGCAGGTAATCTTCTGGAACTCCGAATGACTTGATAAGTTGTTTCTTGACGTCGTCCCAAGTAGGCTCCACCAGCTTCCTAATTGCATCGGCAGCGGGACCCTGCAGCTTGGAACAAAATATCCTATACAAGTAGGCTTTGAAGTTGTTGTCTGTAACGAATCCGGACAACGTCTCCACCTCGTTGATAAAGGATGACAGGCTTATCGTGTCCTTTCCGGTAAAAGGGGGAACAGCTCTCGCCTCAGCAATGATATCTTTCATCGTTAATGATGTGATGGACATGATGAGCCTATTGCACGGTTTTTCTACTCTGAAACACTCTTTTTTTGCCTTCACTATGATATATATTGATTTATTTATTCTTCACTTTTTGTTTCACTGTTCGTTTTATTACGGACCGTACCGACAAAGTATTAAAATACACTTCAAGGGAAAACAGCAGATATTACCTTGTATCAAGCTGAATTATTATTTCACTCCCGAATTCGGTAATCCTACCGACTGCGCCAATTTTATTTTCTGTTCGAACAAAAGTGAAAAAAAAAAACAATATTTCAATTCAACTAAAGGACTTTATTTTAAGATATGTCTCGTTTCGCCGTTGCAATAGAACTGACTTAATTCTAATCTATCAACTATCTTTACATCTAGTACCTAAAACTGCAATCTTGCGGGAAATGAGTCGAAGCATCAAGTCACGTTGCAAGTGAAATTTAATTCTATGGAATTCTATGATTCTATGGGAACGTTTATGTTTTGTCTATGCAAAGACAAGAGGTGTCGTATGATATGTGACTATGCAAAGACAAGATGTGTCGCTTACAAAGTGGGATGTCAAATTATCGCCTGAAATAACCAATTTGTTTTTAAGAATGTGGAGTAAATGATTTAATATGAAGTATTCAAATATCTGGCCATCCCTCCATCCGTTCTTGGTACAATTCATTTTTGACCCTGACGGGGCATCGAAAAGTCAGTTCGTGTACTTATACTTTGCTTTAAAAACAAAATATAGGAGTACAAGTTCACCGGTTGCACTTCTGCAATACATAACGGTAAAACATGATTTTGTTCTATTTCGAATTGATTTGTGATGTATGTTTTTCCTGCATTTGGCTGGGTGTGTCATGACGCCCCGATCCGTCGTAATTGAATATGCACTCTGACGCGACGCCATCGATTACTTTTAAATAATTTTCAAACAAATTACTAATCATATCATCATTTATATTAGCTCTTTTTGTCGAAATCGAATTTCCGGCAATATGTTTTAGGGTGGAAGAGTGTCTGACTAAAAAGCCTTGGGCCCAATCCAACCCAGGCAGATTGTCCTTAAATTTATTGACTTTCTTCTTTCGCTTGTTCAGATAGTTTTGGATTATATATCTTGTCGAATATAATGATCGGGACTCCAATTTTCTCTAGTGCAACAGATTAACAAATATTCATTCTTCTGCTGACGTTTTCGTCAATGTTGAAGCTTCAACCTGATCTGGTTGTTTTCCTTTTAGTTTATTTTTCAGAGTACTTCTGGGAATTTTATACTGCGTAGATGCTTGACGTTGCGCCACCAACTTCTCAAATTTAATCGCCTGCAAAGCCTGATTCAAATTCTCCTCTGAGTAATTGCTTTCTCCTATCTCCTCACATTGGACTGATATTGCCTACATTTAACAATCTCGGGTCGAGCCATGTAAAATTGATCAGTGAATTGTTACCTGAAAAAAATAAAACATTTCAATATTCATATTGCACAATGCACAGAACAATTTAAGGTTTTAGTAAAAGAAATATAAGTACATATGTCTACAGAAAATGAGTAAATGGACACATTAAAATTAATATGCAAAACTACAAAGCTAACATTAACCCACGCTCCAATATTAACCTTGTTTTGCTATTTTCTGGTGCATCCTATTAATCTTTTTTCATAGTTAATGTTGTAAATTACAAATTCATAGATAAACCAATGTATAAATTGGAATAAATACTACCTTTAATATGTAGAAAATTAACACCAACACAGGAAATTGAAAAACAGCAGGTACAAGAGCACTTCACACACACACACAATTAAAATGTTACTGTTATCAAAAATACAAACACGACACTTCAGTGTTGCCAGTTGAAAAATACACAAAATTCCCTAGCGTATGATAAAATTTTCCTGAGGATTGTAGTTATCATATGTCAACATTGAAAAATCAAAACTAAATTTCAGTTTAGTTCAGTTGCCCCATATGACTGTATTTCTTCTATTAATATCAACCCTGGACTTCATAAAAAAAATGCAGTGAACTTCCGGGATAAAAGGTTAGGTATATATATATATATATATATATATATATATATGGGTGTATATGTATATATATAAATAAACTAACAACTTCGCATGAAGTAACTACAGTGTAATGTATATATATATATATATATATATATATATATATATATATATATATATCAATATTTATGTGTATATAAATATAGGCAAGGGTAGCCTAATTGCCTACTTTCCATCAGGTTTGCGTCTTCAGCTCCCAAATTACACTGTAGTTACTTCTTACGAAGTTTTCATTTTATGTAATAGAACAATTTGTACATTCTGTGACTCGATATTGTTTCAACCGTTTTCACTCCTTACTGCATGCACTCTTTAGAAACCAATAAAAGGCTAGACAATATTTATAAGTTATGTTGCGCTTATCCAAATGAAAGACTTGGGTCGAATCAACTATATCTTTATCAACTCAAGCAACGACTGACAATGATTGCACTTATGCTAGAGTGAAGTAAATTACATTATGCTGGCGCACTGGTTTACCTGCCTAGTGCAATTCTCGGCTAGGCAGATAGACGAAAGACGATCGCGGTGGAATATGATAGAAGTCGCGGAATGTGTGAGAAGTGCATTTTTAGGAAATGTGGATTTCTGAATGGATGTGCATAGGTAATTGTGAGGTAATGGTGCTAACTCCTCCCTCCTTAAAAACCTGTGATGGGGCTTACTTACACACACACACACACACACACACACATATATATATATATATATGTATATATATAATATTTTCCGACAAAAAAACCTTCTCATTATATTACTTTCCCGCCAATCTTGGCATCCGAGCAATCAATTTATTTTTTGTCTGTTGTGATAGATTGTTGAATGTCTTTTATAATACAATGGAACCACCACCACCTTGACGGTGGACACCAAGCAATCTGACATTAACTTTCCTTCGACGCTACATTGTAAAGTTTTGGACCAAATATTTGAAGCTTCGACGCGCTATTCCACAAAAATTTTGTAAAATTAGTGATGTTTCGGGGGGGGGGGGGGATTGTGTACTTTGACGCACATTTATGGTGCTGCTGGTTGTCTACTTCGCATGCTAATAGCAACCATGAAATTCTCCTCACTAGAAGTGGCAGCTATCTGAACGTAGACAATCTCGATTACTGCCAATTTCCTTGTATCGAATAATTGTGCATTCCTCTATAATTTAAGTTAAGAGGCACGTTTAGAATTTTCTTCATCAGATGACCATTAATCGCAGATTGTATTTTGACCGGCATAATGTGTCATATCATGCCCCGCATTCTCTTTTAGTTTCCATCAAGCTCAATGACAATGAACTCACTCACATATTGCTAATTATGCAATTTATCCAGCAGATGAACAACATTGCGATCTGTTCCGATTCTAATGCACATTAAACTAGGTATCATGTTTCATTGAAATATTGTAATTGCCATTTGTAACTAGTCTTAAGTTACATTTTTTGCACATAGTATAAATAAATGTAAACGTCTAACTTTTGAGGATCTCGTTGTAAAAATTGAAGAGTTCGAAGAACATATAACCGCTTGTATTTTTTTAAACGAAGTTTTCTAAAAAAAATACTACCAAATTTTTGTTACTGTCCCCACAAAAACATAGTATATCGGTTCGAATAAAAGAAAAAATCCACACTAATTCTAATACCTCTACCATGTATTGGTTTCCTTGCCGACCAAAAGTAGAGCGATAGTATCCGTTTCTACGAGATCACGGCATACTTAATTGAAATGCTTCACGATATTCACGTCAATAACACGGGGTTTCTCTCATGTAAAATGTCGAGAAGCAGAAAGCATAGCAGCTAAGAATATTGCCGTAACTGTATCTTAAAGTTCGTGATCGAGCCCCATTAGTAGGCGATAACCAACATTACATCCATCAACGGCCTGGGCTAAACAGGACTAAGGTGGAGGATCCCGAATAGGAAATGGTTACACACATATGGAATGTTTCATCTTTATGAAAGCTGATATTTAGTTTCTCACTAATAAATGCCTAAACATATTCATTTGGTTAAGATTATTATATTTGTGTTAAATAATTGTTAATTTGTGCAGTAAAGTGAAAATATATTTGTAGGAATTTGGTAAAATTTAGAGCGATCTGAGAATTTTTCTAAAAGATTTCTAGTACTTCTCAAACCTTACCTTTCTCGAACCATTTCCATACCTAAGCAAGAGAATATCCATTGATAACAAAATTCAGAAAACTTTGGAACAATTAACTGGGCTGTTTCGAATCAAACAGAAGCAAAATTGTTAGCGTTATAAAGTACAACTTGATGCCAGTCTTCTAATCCTCAGGTGCAACTAGCTCGTGCCATGGGTTCATTTCCAAATCGTTCGACAAAAACCAATATAGCGCCATTTTTCGTCACATAAGACATAAGCTGTGGGTGCCCCCATGTCGAATAATATTTTCGACAAGGCTAAGTTCAACATTAAATAGTACCAGTCACTCCATTAGGGATAAGTGTGATGTTCGCACACTGGAGCATCTAGCTACAATTTTTTTTCAAGAACCAATCAAAAAAAGACAGATCTGCCTAAAAATAGCCGCAACTGCACCTGTAATAACGACTACAAATTCAAACTCGAAACAAAACAAACACAGTTACGGCAACAGATATACTCCGCCCATTAGCTCCAGCTACCTGGGGCATAGACAAAAGACCAATAAATACAAATAAGTGTAATATAGCAGACAAATCTAACTTATTTACCAGCAGGCTAGCAGAGAAACCCACAAAATTTGTTTACACAAAACAATCACACTCATAAAATATATCTCAACTGTTCAAAGCAAACAAACTCTCTAAACACACCTGACCTCGATACTAACATATACAAGCCGCGAGATACGATCCTTGAGGTCCTCACGGTCAATTACCCAGTAATATCTACATAAATATGAAAAAAAATAAACACAATAATAATTATGAAAATAATACTACTTGAAATAATAATAATGAGAGGTTCGCATAACAGTAATAGGAATGAGTTAATATTAATCATATCATATACGGGATCGATTGATTGATTTTGGTTGGGAGTTGGGGGGGGGGTGTGACTGAATATTCCTGCGGATCAATCGGAGGGGGACACGGTTACGTTATTTGTTATTTTAATATTGATGATTGAATGACAGAAGTGCGCTAGCCACAATGTATGCAGTTTTTGTTATTACGCCCAATGACGAAATTTTGTCGCATGTTAGCTATTTGAATAGTAACATTCAAAATTGCCATGGCTCCGGCATCATCACTGGATTTTACATCAATGAGACTAATAATTATTTCTTGTTTTCAGTTGGTCTTGAAAAACATTCAATAATCGGTTTAATTGCATGTAAAAAGTAAAATGTATTACAAATGATGAGGGACGAAGTAATTGAAGTCTTACGAGCACTAAACTACTAAAAACTACATTTTTTATTTGATGAAAGCTTTTTGAAGCATATGATCTTGGAAAGTATTGATTACAAAACAGTTTACCATTCAAAGCTTTGATTGCCAAAAATGCAAATGATTAAAATGTTTGCTGGTTTTCAAAATTTAAGTAGTTTGTTTATTAAAGTTAAAACACGGTACTGTGAAAAGTATTCAAAATCTGCTCAAATTATGCAAATATTTATAAACTTTGATTGACTTAACAATAATGTCTTTAGAATAAGAGAAATAAGGTAATATCATTCGTATGAACCATTTTTACATGGTGACTTTGAATGATTTTTTATTTTTAATTTTATTTTTGTGACAATGAAAAAAATTGCTGGTTTTTTTACAAAAACAGTTTGCTGTATTTAAATTTTATAAACATTGATTACTGTGGGAAGTGTGGTTTCGGAGTGACGGATGGCATCCTCTTCAGGTGCTGTCATTTACCATCCGCCACCAGACAGCACGACCACGGTTAGGCTTGTTGATGGGTTAACCCGCGAATGGTGACGCATATGTCTGTGAGACCGGTTTCGTAGAAAAATATGTGTATGAAAATAACATAATTTTTTAGTGTTGCAGGGGAATTTTATTATTATTAAAAAACGTGATGAGATGTAATAATTTTTTGTGTTTTATTATAATTTAACCTTGTATTTTTTAAGTTCAATATGCTACATTTACAGAAATTGTGTTATTTTGGATTGATCTTCACTCGAAAATTTCGGTCTCTGAGACCGACGTCACCAACTATGTAAGATAATTTTGCGTCACCACTGGCGGGTTAAGCTCGTTATATTTCAACTATTTTTATTATTTGTATCCGCAAAGTATAACGACTGTCAATTGGTTCGTTTTACGCCTGGAACTAAAGATCTGTCTCTCTACTTTAAAAGGCACAACTCCTGATAAGAATAACAACCCCTACCCTATGCTAAAAAATGCTAGCCCAAATTTCAAAAATGGTGACTTATACTTCAAAACTACATACTAGTTCAAACCATCCTACAGCAGGTCTGGAAATTTACCATTGTATTTATTCTGCACAGGCAAAATAAATCCGTCAATACAGTTTCTGGTCACAGACCTACATTCCTCCCGGCTCCACCTTATAGCAAAGACTCTGGAAAGATTATCTCCCGCCGTCTCACATGGTTTCTCCAAAAACAACCTCTCGGGAAAATAAACTGCATTCAAAAACGGGAAAAACACCGTAGATATTATCGTTCACCTCGCATACTTCATAAGCAACCTTATATTATCCCAAAGCCACGGATTGATTGTTAGCATAGACTTCGAAAGAGCTTTTCAACGAATCGGCATACGCACGATCCATTAGTACCTAAGTGGCCGTAAAGTTTTTCCAAAAATGAATAATTATAAAAAAACTTCCTATCAAATCGTCAATTTACAGAAAAGTTAACAACCACACACCTCTATTAGTCACACTATTTCTAAAAGCCAATTTTTTTCGATTTTGCTTATATGCGAATGATTACTATCTTTTCGCTGAATTAAAAAACAGAAAAATTTCTGATCAAAATCAACAACTTACTCGGAAAATATTCGAAAGGATCCAATGGCAAAATATAAAATAAAGTAAAATAAAACAATTATGGGCACCAGGACATGCTGGCATCCCAGGAAACGTCTTCGCAGATTCAATCACTAAATACTCGACAACAGCCCCGGGACACACAAAACACATTCCACAAAAATACATCCTCAATTTGGTCAAAAAAACCTGCTAACAACAGCAAGTTCAACATTACCAATCCCTCAGCTCAAATAGAACAGCTTTAATCGTTCCCACGCCAAGGTCGCGCAATAAAAACACACGAACATCTTATATCTAAAAAAACCACGTTGCCATCTATGCAACAGTAGGACATTGACAAAAATCAAACATATATTATGCAATTGTCCCGGCGATTCAAAATTCAAGGTAGAAAATAAAATACCAGCAGATGCTATCGTACTACTGACAAATCCTTCCATCAAAAATATCAAAAAACACAACCTAGTAAAATATATCAAGATTCAAATTTAAATAAATTTTGTAAATGTCGGTTCAGACAGATTTATTACAAACAAAGTTAAGTTGCATTACACGAACTGTTCTAAATAAGTTGGGTCTAAGGCCTTTGTAGCTAGTGCTACAACATAATTCATTATGAAAATCTTAATAATAATAATGATTCAGGGGAACCAAATAAATTTTACGAAGGACGCCTCTCTAGCATTTAAAAATATTGCACTCGAACAGGTAGATTTCTTAAGTTTTTAGTGGATACATGCGCAAATAAAAACTTGATTTTGGTTGACATTTCCCATAACGCGAAGCCGTTAAAGAAATCCTTTGAAATTCAATTCGCCTCGGGAGAAATCCATATAGCTAACAACGTTACTGGCAAGTTGCTCGAAAGTGTCGGAAATGATACGTGCTTAGATTTCCACGTTCTACCTGACCTAAAATCATTCGACGGCATAATTGGTGACGATACTTTAAAGGAACTTAATGCGCTTATCGACAGCAAAATAAAAATCTGTAAATTTTGCCAAATGTAAAAATTCCCCTGATAACGAATCAGTATATGCAAGTAAACCGTGTTGTTACAGAAACTGATCACCTCGGTATTGAATAAAGAAAGAAATGCCAAAACCAGGGACCCAGCCTCGCAAATCTTATAGATTTAAAGACTTTCCTGAGCCTAGTCTCATATTACAGGAGGTTTATTAGAGACTTTGTAAGAATTTAATCGCCGTTAACCAATATGACAAGAGTTAAAAGCGCTCACGTCTAGACTAATCAGTCTAAAAAAAGAGAAATTCATTTCGGACCATCAGATTTAAAATGAGAATTGCGGGAAACGCCTGACCCAGAGTATTTGACACAAATTTTACATATCACATTTTCGGGGTTTCGGGTGAAAAATATCTGACATGCGTAGACAAGTTTAGTAAATTCAACGTAACATTTCCGCTCATTCCTTTCATTCTGTACTGGAAACAAACCAGTTGTCATCTTCTTCGCTAGGTTACAGCGTATACATTATCAGAATTTACTTGACTTTAAAAACAAGATAAATAAGAATGCTAATTATTAAATCATGTTAAAACAAAAAAATCAGGTTAGTAGTCACAATCAGAAAAAAAGTAAACAGAATGCCTATAAGCCTCTAGATGTAACCTTCACGATCACTTGGCAAATCAAAGCAAAAAATAAACTCTTGTATAGAAAAGCAATTGTTGCGCGAGATAATCGGGTTACTATCACCACAGCAACGGGTAGGAAAATTCAAAACCTCATCTGAAATATATTTGTTCTGTCTCAGATTGACCATATGAAGCAAGCTCGCTTCTGTAGAAGTTTATGAATATAGTGGATCGCTTATGATGATGAAGCAAGTATATAGAAGAATACTAATCGGAAATTTTAAACTTATTCACGTCATTAATATAACCAATTATGACGAAGTAGTTAATAGTATGAAACTCAATAGAGCAAGCATTCTAGTACACCAACTCAACCATCGCATTTCTGAAGTAGACAGGTTAGTAGATTAATTACGAGATAGAAAAGTACATAGACCTAAGCGACAATAAACTGGCTGCCTAAAAGTGGCTATCAGGCTATCGAATATGCAGGACCAATGGTGCTCGTAAAGGATTTTATAATTCTTTGTGTTTTATGTTGACCGAAGATCACAATCAAGAACATGATCCAGCCTATTACAAGAAAAAGTAAGACGATTTACCTCAATTGTGCAAGTTTGCTTATAACCCGATAGAAAAAGTGTACAGTATAAATGGGAAGTTTCGCAAAACTCAATAAGAATCAGTTGCAAAAGTTAAAATCCGCTAATTCTTTTTCCCAAGTATTAGAAGAAATTGACACGACATGCAACTACCAATTTCATAATGAACCCATAATTGGACTCATAATTGAAAGCACTTTGTATTTAAAAAATTATATTGACAAACTTAGGCATGGTAGTATAACCAGATCTCGCAATGACACATTCCAAATTAATTCCAGACAGAAAGACCAAATCAGAAATATAGAATACGCAGGTAGGGAAATATGGCTTTTTGACCTATTGCCACCAATTTTAAATAGTAATTTAACTGAAGGATGTAAGGGTGAATCTTGAGTACTTGCAGAGACTCCACATGACTAATATAAAAAAAACTCGAAAATTTAGCTTGCAAATATATCGTGTCTATTGCCTCCACCACTGTAATTTTAATATAACCTATTATTAGCTGTCATCTTGTTTCACTTTTGACGACGCAAAGCCCAAGTTGTTCAACAGGTGAACAACATTGCCACCTGTTCCTATTCCAATGGACATTGAATTTGGTGTCATATTCGAATTATTTTATTGTACTTTGTATCTAGAATTAAGTTACACTTTTCAGTATAAATTTAAGCGCCTGGTTTTTGTTTTTTGTTGTTGTTGTTGTAAAAAGTGAAGTAAAATAAAAGTGTTTGAAAGATATATAACCGTTTGTATTTATTCAATGTTGAAGACACACCACAAAAGCAAACAGGACGATACCCAAAAAGGGCTGGGTCAACTTTCACGTGAGCATGTGGGCATTAATCAGACTGAAATCGACAGGTGTAATGCGCGCTGTGCTGATTATAGTCAGATCAACTGCAACTTATAGTTACGATAACTGGGACCGTTACCTAGAGTAAAATTGGTGAATAAAGGAGCAGACTCGCCTCAATTATTTTTCCAGTTGAGGATATAAAAGTCCTACACGAGAATTCTGTTTATTTATTTATGTCGACTTGGAAGCATCCTTCCTACGAGATTCACGACCCAACTCAATGTTTCATATTTGTTGATGTTCCACACGCCATGTTCCGATGTGATAGCCATTTGATTCTGGAAAAGTATTTATGATTCCGCGATCAGTTGTAGAATAGTTCAAAATCTTATCCTTGAGTAACAACAGTAAAAGTAGATTATTTTTTTCATCGCTTTTAATTTGTTTTTGTTATTGTCAATCAGTAATTTCAAGTATGATTTAAAATTCGAATGTATCGAACCGAAAACGTTACATATTGTATCCAAATATCAAGACAGTGTTTATTTTAAAAAATCTGAATATTATGTTAATTTCTATTACAGAGCATCTCTAGTAGAAGAAAACGAAAAGTCTATTTCAACTTGCTTTGCATATGAAAATGGCTCCTTGAAGCGATTATCAACAGCAGTAAACATCAATGAACTAAACAAATCTGAAAATATGACATTCGAATCGGTTTCTGCAAATGATGATGAACTACCATTAGTAGTCATTAATGATTCTGACCGAAAGGCTTTGCTCGCAATCATGAGTAGAGAATGTTCAGAAAACAATAATAAAATAAGGTAGGATTTGAAAAAGTCTATATCCGAAAAATTATTTTTGATCATATTGTAGGGAACCTGCTCCATTAGATTTATCATTTCGAAAACAATCTTTCGAACTTCTTGATGATGTGAAAGAAAATTTGGTGACGAAAATTGATAAGAACACAAACGAAGACAATTTATATTCCGCATCTCATAAAAACTTAGCTCAATCACCTTCGCAAACACAAGAATCTAATTTAGATATCATTCAACCTACCAAGAATAAGGTTTTAAATGAAGAAATTACTTCTCCAATACAAAAAAACAACTCTTCCGCAAATATTATGGAGTCAACAAGTAATAAAGACCTAGCTTTCATGCAAGGAACTAGATCAAACAACATATCAGCTACTTCAAATTCATCAATTAATTTGAATTCGACATTGAAAAATGTTTCTCCCCAAATATATGTGAAACAAGGAGTTTCTAAATGTAAGGAATGTAATATTGTGTTCTGCAAACATGAAAATTACTTAGCTCATAAACAACATTATTGTTCCGCGAGGAATAAAGAAGAAAAAGATGGAAATATAGTTACTGTATCTGATGATCAACCGGAAACTTTTCCCCAAATTAAATCATACCAGCAACTAATATGTGCAGCTTGCGGGATCAAATATACTTCACTAGATAATTTGCGAGCTCACCAATCTTTCTATTGCCCTAAAGGAGTGGACTTTCAGGTATACTTTGTTCACTTCTACAATTGTCATAAAATGATACTTAATATCTTTCAGCTTGCTGCTGGAACAAATCAATGCGAAAAATGCAAAAGTATTCATGGTGATGGCAAGTGTGTATTTAATGAAAGTTCCTTTAAGTGTCCTGTGTGTGGTGTAATAAACGACAATTTCATAGAAAGTAGAAGGCATTTAGAATCACATGGGAGCGTCAAAGCTTTCAAATGTCTTATATGCAATTACAAAGGAAACACCCTCCGGTAAATATTCCATATGTTTTTCAATTTCGTTCATCAATTAAGTTTAACTTAATGGCATGACAGTGGTCTCTATAAAATAATCTAATTTTAAAATACATTACAGTTACAACTGAAGGGTACTATCTAGTAAGAAACAATTTAGTTTTGAAATATTTAACAGAAACAGGCTAATTTAATCATCTCAATGACATATCAGCCCCGCCTTGGCCTTCGGAAGATATGACTTCCAGCTGTCTCGTTCCAATGACCCTGTCCTTCAATTTGCGAATATCAAAATTGATTTGCTATCTGCGCCCACTGAGTCCTTGCATATTTTGTGTGATTTTCGCGGTCATGAATGGCTATCAACTTATTGTTCTTTGGAAATTCTACCATTTATCTTCAATTCTTTCTATAAACATTTTCATCAGAGTACATAATATAAAGCAAATAAAATTTATCTTAATTCTCCTGAGAACACGATCCCATTGCCGCTGATATTGATGAAATTGTTTGTAATGAAGTATACAGCATTCCCGAGACACAACTGTACCACAGTGGCGAGGCGTTCATATGAGCCGATTCCCACAGGCTTCCCTTACCAAATATGTTCCAAAAATGTCACTTCAGTTTTATAAGGGAATAAAGTGTTTATTTACTTGCATGCATCACTGTAAACATGCACAATCGTTCCACTTGATCTCAGTGTTTATTCCATCATACTCCATTCTCTTCATTCTACACATCCTCATAGTTCCATAATAGCCAGCAAAGCGATCAACATCTGTAAGAGTTGCAGCAAAGCTTTCCGAGTCTCGAATCCATCAATAATTTAAGGTGCCGTGGGCACTCAACTCCCGTTTGTTGGAATGGCAGCTCGGTTTTCCTCAATAGGATATGGAAACAAATCAAAAAGCCAGTAGCGTTCCCGGCTTGCGAATCAGCTGTGAAAATTGATGCTAGAAAATCATCGGCTTACCCACAGTCATTTTTCACCCCTCGGCACTGCTGTACCACCAAGTTGCCAGTACATGTAACGATTATAGAAATAGTTGATAATAAAAATGGAAGGTTGTGAATTGAGAATAAAAATGTACATATATGTAGCACGCAACATGTGCTCCACATGACCGGCTGATTGTTTCGCTAATTCAAGCGACGATGGTTACCGCTGCCTTATAACAAAGTCCACACAACTTTTGGTTGAAACAAATTCGCCAGTTTGGTCCGCCCTTTACGGACCTATTTATGCGCCTTAAAATGCGGCACCTTTTCTGAAAATTGTCGCTTCACTTCAATAAATTAATATCAGACGTAGCAACAAAGTAAAATGAAAAAATCTAGAAGATATTGAAAAATTATCCGATGATTCTTGTTCCGTCTGTTAAAGGCAAGTTTTATCGCGAGTTGCAATTAAAATTTACATATGTTACAAACAATTACATTATGACAAATTAGTTAAATGTCTTTAACTGAAATTGAAAAAGGATGTAAAATGTACGTGGAATGCGAGAACGTATTTTTTGTTTCACATTTGTCGAGAATAAGTTAATATTTTTGAGATTTTTCAAATGTATGAACTCAAAAGATCAGAAAATTTTTTAAGTGACAAATTCATAGCGACAAACAGGTTATTCAATCCGTACCTAGTTTCAGGTATTTTCACCATACATCGATTATATTTCATCGTTTCATGTTTTCAGATTGAAGTAAATTGGAACGATAAAATTATTATAATTTATCATTGCACATATAACTGCAGAATTTCGAAAGAATGTAGTAATTTTTATAAAAGTAAAACATTACTTCGAAGTTAAATAAGTAATGCACTGAAATTGTTTTAAAGTTCTAAGAAACTCCCGCCGTGCGGACAATTTTGGTTGGACCTCTTCAAAACTAGAGGTGCAGTAACTGCTCGCAAGCCAGCTCAGTTCGGAGTGTATTATCATGAGTATTTACTTTAGTCTCGGCCCCGAATGTCATTATCACCACTAAAATGCCCGAACAATGAATTACCGGCAAATAAAAATCCATGAAAATCTATACCGTATTAACATTTCTGCCGATCAAAACGCTCCAGCCTATTATAAAAAAAGCATATCACAAATTCGATGTACATCTGTTGAGTGTTTCACGCGCAAAACTCATGGTGTTTTTGTCGTTTGTTTTGTTGTCGGTCGTCGTCGCGGTCTGTGAGAAAATCTAAAAAAATTCTCGCCTATTGTCAATCGGTATTTGCACTGAACCAAACTGTGATTGCCATACGACAGCGGTAATTTGCCTTGCCTAGATAGTGAAATGAACCGCAGTTAGCACCACAATACGACCTTACATCTGGTAGCATCCATTTTCTTTATGACCAACTGATTGATTTAGTTGATAGTTGAACATCATCAGGAGCTAACTAGGTTTTGTTATAGATGCAAATAATAGACACTGTGCGCTTAAGTTTGCCCTCCCTAAATATTAAAGAAAACTGTCATGTTGCGCGGCATGTCGGAGTTCCGAACTTTTTCCTTGCCTGCTTCCGAAATATTAAAGATTTGGTTTATGTACATACATATATACAGTTCTGGAAGAAACATTTGCAACTGAAGTCAGAAACAAAATTTTTTCTTCATAACTTTCTTTATTGTGAATTGATCTTAACAGTTTTTTAACAGAATAATTTCCCGTAATAAATAAACCGAAATATTATAACAAATAGTAATTTTCAGCTGTCAGAAAAATAAAAAAAATAAAAATGTCAAGTGAGTCACACTTTTAGTTGGAAAAAACATTTGCAACTTTTATTTTAAACGTTTTATTTTTTAATATTTACTTGAATGGCCATGATTTTTGATGACTTGTGCACATCTTCTGGGCATTGATGCAATCAAGTTATCGATGATGCATATTGGAATTTTTTCCCACTCTTACTTAACGGCTGTGTAAAGGTCCAATTTCTTCGTGAAATTTTGCTTACGTAGATTAAATTTTACAATCTTCCAAAGATTTTCAATCGAATTGAGATCTGGGGATTGTGCTGGCCAATCCAAAACCCTGATTCCATTATTCCTAATCCAACTCTTCACCAATTTCGAAGTGTGTTTATGATCGTTGTCATGTTGGAACCACCACAATAAAGGCATGTGCTCATCAGCATACGGCAGCATCGTTTCCTCTCAAATTTCTTTATATTTAGTGGAATCCATTATACCATCAATTTTAAAAAGAGGTCCAAGCCCATGGCCAGAAAAACACCCCCAGAACATTAAATTGCCTCCACCAAATTTCACTGTTTTTTTTGTGTATCGAGGATTCAGTCTTTCGCGTTTAGATCTTCTTACATGGTGTAACTAGTGATGGGCACTATCGATAGTTTTTACTATCGATAGTACTATCGATAGTTGAAAAAACTATCGAATAACTATCGCCTATCGATAGTTTTTATTCAGAACAACGGTAGACACTCTTGTCGATGTTAATGAATGAAGCCAACCGCGAGGTGTGACGTCTAAGGTCCGTACATTCAACATCCCAGCTAATAATTACGGATCGATTTAGTTGTGTGCAAATTGCAAATGCGAGCAGCCAAAACGATCGCTACCATTACACACAAGAAGAAAAAAATATTCTTCGAGCCGGAATTATCACATGTTTAAATTTCAAGTCAATCCAACAAAATTTTCTGATCGCCTCGCCTCGATCCGAAAGATGCAGCTTGGACATTTGAAACACACTTCAAGTATACTACATACATATAAGCACCAATCAATCCCTGTGACGTGACGCGATGTCCATCGCCCACTCACAATGTGGTGTTCGCTTTGCCACATTTCCATAAAACCCAAACTATCGATAGCGATTTTCATTCATTCGGAAAAGTTATTCGATAGTCTCAAGCGATCGTCATTTCGAGTACCTATTTTAAAAACATAAACACACTTAACTCTTTATACCACCGTGTGACATTACTGTAACATACCAAATAATTCCTTACAAATTCCAAACCTTCCATTTTATTCCATTTTAAGACACTGTAACATGGCGGTAACCCACCACTCTATGGATTATTCATGCAGTTCTTGTGAACTGTATGGCGTTACGTGTATCAAAATTCATGCGAAATTCACCTTGCGCCACTTCGTGGCATTTGTTCGTGCGTGAAGTTGATAAAATACGAAAAAAATACAAAAACGACACAAAATTTGTGAAAAGTGTGGCTTTGCATGATGCTACAATAAACTTAACAATTGTTTTAAAGCGTTCCCTACATCTTAGAGGAACAGTTTAAGGCAGTGTGACACATCTGTCACACACGCTTTTTGTGCATTTTTCTCATTTCTTAGTAAAAAAAATTCAAAACTAAAAAATACGTGTATTTTTATTTATTAAAACCTACCACAAAACAACCTATTTGATAAAATATATGCAGTTGAGGTATAAAGGGTTAAAATGCCTAACCCGGCGGTGCCAAGAATGAGATGCCAGCTGAAAACTCATAAAGACGGTGAAGAACTACGAGAAATAATTGCGGACAGTAATTCCCCGACGTATAAAATAGCTAAATGCTAAACTCGGGAGCGAATATGGGAAAAGGTCCATTAAGAATTCCTCCGATTTGATTGACAAACTAAGAGATGTTGTGTTGAAAGAAAGTGAATTATTAATATCGTTCGATGTCCAAGCCTTGTTCCCTAACACTCCATCAAAGCAAGCGATATACGAACTAGAGGAATGGTTGGTAAATTTTGATAAGTCAATGGAATGGAGGAAGAAAGTTAGGCAATATGTTAAGCTAGCGGGACTATGTATGCAGGAAAATTAATTGTACGTTTCGTAATAAATTTTATAGGACCACAAAAGGATTAGCGATGGGGAACCCACTGTCGCCATTATTAGCGGAAATGTATATGGCTGCTTTTGAGAGAAAAATAGAACAAAAAGAATGGATGCCTAGGATCTGGTGGAGGTATGTCGATGACATAGTAGCAATTGTCCCTAGAAATAAAGAAGAAGACATCCTTTGAAAACATTATGTTTACGATGGAAAAGGAGAAAAACGGTGCTATCCCTTTCTTGGACTTATGGATCGTTCGTAAACAAGGAAAATTGGAGTTCGATATATTTAGAAAACCAATGAGTACACAAAGAATGATCGTGGCTACCTCTGCCCACACTTATGGTCAAAAATTAGCTGCGTATAGTAATATGGTACACAGGCTTTTGAATGTACCGTTGTCAGAAGAAAACTACAAAAAAGAAGTAAAGTATATTATAGAAACCGCGAAATTGAATGGGTTTGATAGGAGTAGCATAAAAAATATGATTAAAAAGAAAAGAAGAAAACTTGCAAAGCTAAAATTGTCAAAATTATTTGAGGATAACAAAAAACATAGAGAGCGTGGAAAAATAAGATTCAGTATTCCATATTCGGGGCTATTTAATGTTATTAAAAGACAGCTGAGGAAGTGTAATATTGAGGCAGTTGCAACGAGTAAAATTTCAAAATTAAAATCGTTGATGATAAGCGAAAAGGCTAAGAAACTAAATGAAGAAAAAGGCGACGTGTATAAGATTACTTGCCCCGAATGTGGTAAAATTTATGTAGGCCAAACCAAAACACTAACAAAAGTGCGGTTTGAAGAACACACGAAAGAAGCGGAATTATACAAGAAAGGCAGGAAAACATACATAAATTCGGCGGTTGCTGAGCACATAATAAAGGAGGGCCATGACATCAAGCTAGAACATATGAAGGTGATCAAAGAGGTAGATAGGATTGAAAAGTTGGATATAGTGGAAGCAATCGAGATAAGAAAAGTACCTAAAGATCGGAGGCTGAATGAAGATACAGGTAACAAGAACTCGAAGTTATTGGATGTAATATTAAGAATGTAATGACATCACTTAAGTAACTATTGTATATATAGGTTAAGTAAAATATTAAAGAGTAGAGTGTACTGATGAAGACCGGGTGTGCCGGTCGAAATGCGTATTTACATTAATAAAAATAAAATCATAGTGGCATAAAAGGAATCTGTTGTCGAATTATCTTTTTAGTCGTATTCATATTTAATGAACCGACAGAGCGACGCAAGTCGCCACCGCCGCATATACCAACCTTCACAGCGACCCTCCATTGCCAGCGTCAAATATTATTCTATCCCGAAAGCCCGCATCCACACAAACAACAGCCGCATTATCCGCCGAGGTGCTACGCTGTGACCAATGAGGGAGACCGAACGCGGAGCTTCCAAATCAAATAGCTACTGGTGGGAAAGGTCAAGCAGAACGAGTTCCGTGAACATGCTAGGCCGTTTACCGGCGAATGGCTCGTTCAAATTTTTATAGTGCCTTTTGGAGCAAAAAATTCTTCGTTACACATGCAAGTTCCAGGAAAATATTTCAAAAATGCCGCGAAATTTTGGTAATCTACACCATTGTGTATTAAAATTGCGTGAGATTTGTTCGTTGTTCGTATTAAAATTATTCAAAAGTGTAAAAGAACAAACGAAACATACATATTTTGGTTTACCTTAAAATTTAAGTTATAAGTAAATTAAAGACCGTAATTGACCTAAGATGTAAAGCGTCGGAAAATCAACGATAGTGTATGTAGATAAAAACATTTAAAACTATTAGGCTACAGGCATTTCTGAGGCTAAAAAATCAATGAAGTCCACAGAATATGAAATCATGGAGGAAAACTTGTACGGAGGGTTTAAAAGAAAAGAACCCAACATATTCAAACATCATTAAGACTTCTCTGCAAAAAAGAGGAAAAATTTTCCTATAGGGAATTATATGAGAAACGAACAATTTTTTTGCCGTGGGTTAGTAAATTGAAGACTCTTTATGGGATATATTCGCACTTCAATACTGCCGAAAAGTTAAGCATTGTGAACCATGAGCTACAGAACCATTCTACTATTAATGTTTCTTTAGCCCATTTTTCCAAATGCAATTCGTATCGTTTCGTATTTTAAAAATTAATTATCAAAATGTTTTTTTTTCCTTAGTAATAATCTGAGGTCCTGTATTAAAATTTTTACTATGAAGGATAATATTTTCATCTCAGCCAATGCATAGAGCATTGACTAACATCAAAATAGTGTTCTTCTCTTGTAGCACTGATTCAGAGAACGAATAAAATAAATTAGACAAGTTGGTTGATTCACTTATCGAAATTTCATATGTAATATACGGCACAACTTATGTGGACGTGTAGGTTAACATTTTAAGTTGGAAGCAACACCAATCTGACTATAATGAAAATGTTAGGCTAGACTATAATGAAGAAGTTGACATTGAAAATTCATCTAGGAACGCTATAACACGTAATGAAGCTATTTCATTTTTCGCTATGCTTTACTGAAAATATCTTTTCAGTAAAGCATAGCGTCAAACATATATTATTTCTTTGTCTGGATTAACCCCTCCCGTCCAATGGAAAATGAACATATTTGTCAAATGAAATTAACAAAATTATTAAGATTAAAACTATAAAATTAATGTGAGCATTTCGATCTTTGGTTATCAAAAATGTGAGTAAACCATTTTCCAGTTTAAACGATTTAAAAAAAATTAAATGCTATTTAACGATAGATTGAATGTGAAAAATGTGGTAGCCGAGATGAAAGATGTTCTTTTACAAGTACTCATATCATTCTCTTTTAATTATGATTTTTGCTTTCATTTAAAGTTCCCATTTTTTTTATACACATCGTACCCAAATGACAAAAAAGGAGCGAATTTAAAAGTTATTTAAATTTAAACTTCACATGAAAACACATGGTGTCATTTTTATTTTAAGGTAGTTTGAGCAATTAAATATTAATAAATGGTATGCATATTTATTTGCTGAAAACCAGTTACATCGTATGGCAAGTCATTTTATCATACAAGTGAAAACATTGTTTTGTTTTCTAGGGGCATGAGAACACATATCCGGATGCACTTTGATAGAGAAACAAACGATTTTAAAGAAGAAAAATATATGCTATGCATTATGGAAGACGAAGTAGTGGAATCTAAATCAGAAGAAGTTATTTACACAGAACAGCAGATGGAAGTTTTTAAATGTGACAGCTGCAGTTATTCTTCTTCTTTTAAAAGAAATTTGGTGAGCCTAATTATAATATTAACAAAACTTAACGAAATGTCAATAGCTTTCAGTTTTCCTACTTTAGTTGTTCACTATTTTATAATTTAAGTTATGAGATTTTATATGAACCTATTCACAATTTGCAAAGATCCCTCCACACGAAATCATCTTTACGAGGATATATATTTTACTTTTTAAAGTTTGCAATCACCTTGTTTTACATAAGGATACATTCAAATTGCGTGTATTATTGATGTGTTTCAAATTGAGTTAATGTTTTTCAAAATTTCACTGTGCTTCTCTACAATAATATATTAATTTTTTACGCAATAAGACCTTATATGAATAAGGTCAACGTTATTGATTAAAAAGATGAAAGATATCTTCATGTTTGAGGCATTACTAGTTTGAATGAAAAGATAGATAGATAGATAGAAATAAACTACCAATGAAAGTTCTTTCTATAATTCCAATCTTTGTCGTCGTGGTTCATTCTTCTGTACACAATTGACAAAAACTTGCATTCTAATATAACATTACAGTCTGAGGTCCCATTGCACCTTTCCGAACACCTTAAATTTAAAAGTTGAAAATGTTTAGAAAACGTTAAAACCAGGCTAATAACAATATATAAATTGATATTTTTAATCAGCAAAAGACAATAATTTTATTTCAAAATATAAGCTAAAAATTTACACAATTAATGGTAAGTTATGTTTCATTTCTAAAAAATTTGTCGAACTGTTATTTTTTTTTTGTTAATTAGCATCTGATTTAATTTTTTTTATGAATTGTCCAGTAATAATCTTAAAATCGGCCGCAATAAAGCTTTGATAGTTGAAGAAATTTGATTTTTGGTTTATTCGATGAAGCTTGTTTCGGAAACCACGAGGTTTCCCAATTTTTGCAAAATTGTTCTAGTACTTTTTAAAAATTGCATTGAAATTTTGGGCCGTCAATTTTCACCGAAGCGATAATAGTAAAAAATAAAAAATATATCACCATGCAAAATCGCTTGTTTTAGAAAAAATCTATAAATCATAGATTTATCTAGCATCGGTTGGATGCTATTAGCGCCCCCGTTGAAAACTCATAGGCAAATTTTTTCGTGATTTTTGAAATAATCGGTGCTGCGCCAAACATGTTAATAATTAAAGCAAAACATAAAGGAAGTCTCTGAAATTTTTTTAAACGTTATTCGAAGCTCTTGTATTACAGTAAAGGCGTTTCCATGAAATTGCACAAATTTTCAACTAATTTTAGTTATTTAGATACGATAAAGATGAAAAAAGACCTGCTCAATCAACTTTTGGCGGTACCACCTTTAAGTGGCCATCATTTCAAAAAAATGTTTACTTTTCCTATGTTATAATGTTTACTAATGAATGATAGTGCAATAAATTTCGAAACTGTGATGCACATTTATTTTTCAATATTTTTTTGTGGAAAATACACTTTTTCGTCGTTCATACTGGAATAACTCTCCACATAAATTGTACTATTGAAACGCTATGCATGTTTATTGATTTTTCGATCGTATGTTCCCACGAGTTAGATTCTAGCTTATGAATGATACTATGGCCGATAACGGCCATATTCTACCAGCGCTGAATAAAGTTTAAAGGAAGCGTTGATAAAATATTGTTTAAACTTGGTTGGGTAGGCAATTTCAGAAATTCCATGAATTTCATTTTTTCCGCAAAATTAAACTATAAAACCTAAAATTTTCTTTCGCATTAGCTAAAATAATGTTTCCTAAAGTATAGTGTATAGATAATGGAATCTACCTATGCTAGCTTAAAATGAACAACGTGTTTACCAAAAAGTATTTGTATCCTTACTATATAAATACAATAAATGAACAACGTGTTTAAATATACACTATTGGACAGCAAATACGTACATACATGAAGATTTATAGGTTGTGTGAGTCTACCAAGTGATATTTCCATATCTTCGAAGTTAGTGTGCCGTTAACTTCCCGTAGCTTGATTGGTTTTTCAACTTTCATAGATTTTCATACTGCTACGCGATGTTAGATTTCCTAAGACTTCGACTGGGGGAGGCCATTATAATGTTTTAGTTCGGAGAGACAATTTCTCAGCACCGATTTCCCAACCTCAACGACAAACAAGAAAATTTGTTTTAGTAGTAGTACAGCATGTTGTTTGTAACTACTATTTCTAGATTTTTGCTTTATCGTAAAACTGTTCATTATTCAAAATAAAGCTCTTAAGTTAAAAGGATTTTTTTTCATTCAACTGCTTGATTTATTAAGCTATTAGGTCACGATATGAGAGATAACTATTTACATATATTGCAACTTTGTTTTTATAAAGGAGCAAGTAAGCCTTAATGGCTTCTGAAATTTGATTAGGATTGGGTTGTGATAATTAATTCAAAATAACATAATTAATTTTTATTATTTTCACCGTCAGAAGTGAGATAAAGTCGGCGCCATTCATAGCTAGCCGGTGATTCGGATGAGCTCTACAGATTCGTGAATTCCATGGCTTTGGGGAGGAAGGATGAACTTATGAGTCTGACTGTTGGATGCAAGGATAGATGTCGAATATGATATTCATCAATGGACAGCTTGTGATGGACCAGAGAATGCCGTCTGGATCGTGAACATGAAGACGGTGCCTGACTAGAACAAAATACTACGCCTGGGCAACTCGGAACGCGTCAAATTAATCATGTGGTGTTGAAAGGTCAGGATCTGGTTTCATCAGCAACAATTTCACAATGTGGAATGATGTTTACTGACATAAACAAATTGAAATGGGATTTTTTGGGTCTCTCATGATGACAAACATTCGAAGCAAGGGGGGAGGGGTAACTTTAGAGGGAATTAGTATTGGAGTGTCTGGTAATGTATAGAAATTATTTTGTAGGTTTTTTGAATGTCACTGTGCGATGCTGGGTGTATTCAATCCACAAAGTGGTTACTAAGGAAATGCTGATGAGGTTCGACCTGCTTATTGTCCTTTTTTAGCTATTCGAAAACAAAGTTTTATGAAGGAAGCCGCAGCGAACAGTGTGTTGGAAAACTCTATATATGTGCTTTAGACACACGATTTAAATAAAGACTCGTAATATTCATCGAATTATTTTTCAAAAATAACCTTCACACATCAATCCATTAACGTCGTGATGTCTGCCGATTTCTTTTCACCTGGGTTTTAAGCTTCCTTATAATAATTGAGCTGTGCCGTAAATGACGGCAGCTCCAGAAATGCGCCCGACACCACCCACACATTGGGAAAGCGACAACACTTCGCTAGGCGAGTAAACTCTACAGTTAGCCTTGAAACTTCAGGATAACTGAATGGAGTGGTTTTTGATAAAGTTGTTGAGGGTTTTGATCACTCCAATATCGAAAGCTTTGCTTATTAACATACCCGAAGAAATGGATATGTGCCTCGTCGCTCATCCACAGGTTGTGAACAAGGTCCCCGTTTTCATCACACATTTCCAACAACGTTTCACAAAAACGCCGACGGGCTGCAAAATCGTTTTCATTTATAGCCCGAACAATCTGAATTTTGATCTCGCACTGCCATTTCTTCTGCTTCTCGTTTCACCATTGTTTTCAAAGTTTTCCACCCACAATTTGATTGAATTAACAGACGGCACTGGCCTATTCCAATTAGCTTGACTGCTGAGCGGCTGCATTGCTACAAGTTTGGTAATACGCTTTCACAGCAAACGAACGTTACTGTTTAGACCACTGTTCCATGGCGACTGAAATGCTTTGTGCTGGGGGACACAACGGAAACCTTGGCCACTCGCTCCGTCCACTTTCACAGCTCTCTTATCCTTTTCAAAAATGCAGGTTTGACTGGCCCACCCTGTACTTTATACAAAACGAAAACCGGACTCAATCACGAAACTAAAAATCGAGAGATAGATATCGTGCGAGCAAGCTATCTTTTGGATGACCGTGCCACTACAGGGCTTTCCAGATGCACATTTCGCTGCCTGGGTCCACCCCACCATGGCCTAGCACTTGCTTAATCGCATATGTATTGCGCAACAGTTTAGATAGACGAGTGAAAAATAAATCAACAAATACTTTTCGACGGATATGGAGAGTCCTTTTAAGAACTGGTCTCAATTCTAGATTAGATGAAACGTCTTTCCATCTTGTTATCGCGCAACAACAGACTTGATGGGTCACACACACACCCTTTCCTACCAATTCATTGAGTTTTCGCGCCAGCGAATAAGTACTTTAACAAGCTTCGGTTAACACATTAACGCTTCCTATTGGCTTGCTGCCATTCGACTATAAGATTGACAAACATACTCTGCGTTGGCGAAAAAAACAAACCGCTTGGACTTTAAGGACAAAACTTAAGGGATTTCTTTTCGTGTTTGCAAATAATCTAGCACAAAACTTAATATGCTGTCTTGCAAAGCCAAATTATAACAACCTTACGCCAAGTCATAGGCTCGACCTTCCTGTGCTGTCGGCTATAGATCAACTCTTACGCTTCTAACCTATCAGACTGAATAGTAGCGGTGAAAACTACGCCTGGGATATCAATCGCAGTGACTGGCGATCATTTCCATCTCGCTGGTCAAGTTTTTTGGATTTTGGTTTGATTTCAAGGGCGTGTGTGATAAGAAGCAAAGTTATCGTTTGCATTTTGGAGCAGGATATAGTATCGTCCACCATATATATATATATATATATATATATATATATATATATATATATATATATATATATATATATATATATACAGTGGTGGAGCATCGTCATAAAATATGCAATTCATCTTCCCATTGCATTGCGTGTTTCAGTGTAAAAGAAGGGTTTTTATCTGGTCACCTAAATAGTACACGCTTAGTTTTAGTGAGTGGAAGTGAATTTTCTTGACTAATAACAAATTTATTTGAAAGTAAGTACAGTTAACATTAGTTTTTAAGAAAGTTAAATATAAAGAAATATTTTTGAAGATGGGAAGAGGGCCACATTGCTCCGAAGAAAAGCGTGAGATCATCTGCAACATGAAAGACAACAATCACGGAAATATCCAAGCACCTGCAATGTTCGCGGGTGGTAGTTTACAATGTTTAACGGCAAAGGGACCTCTATGGCAGTGCCAAAAACGTTCCGAGAGCTAAAAGGCCAAGAAAAACAACGCAACAGTTGGACAATGTTACATACAGAGCAAGTGTCGCCGACCCCTTTTCGAGCTCCAAAGCAATAAAAAGCAGTATTCTGAAAGAAAACAATATTTCTGTGTCAGAGAGAACAATTAGAAGGCGTCTACAAGAAAAACATCTGAGAGGATGCATCGCTCACAAAAACACTTGTGACAAACAAGAACTTAAAAATGAGGAAATCGTTTGCAAAGGAACATCTAAACAAACCGATAAGCTTCTGGAAAAATGTGCTGTGGAGTGATGAATCCAAGTTTTGCAGGTTCCAAACAGATTGGAAAAGGTATGTTTGGCGTCCACCTAACCAACAACACAATCCCAAATACACACAGAAAACTGTTAAACATGGCGTCGGAAATGTGATGTTGTGAGCTGCTTTTTCCTGGCATGGGGTGGGACCAATAATCAAAATAGACACGAAAATGGATCAACACGTCTACAAATGAATTCTTGAAGACCACATGAGCTCCTTTGCAGAAGAAAATATGCCACTGATATGGTGTTTTATGCACGACAATGATCCTGAACACACTTCTCGTCTTGTGAAAGGTTACCTTAGTCATCAAAATGTCACCGTTTTACAATGGCCCGCCCAATCTCCTGATCTAAATCCGATTGAAAACCTGTGGAATGATGTCGAAACTCACATCAACAGGGTGAAACCTGAAAATGCCGCTGAATTTTGGAACTGAATTCAAATCGCCTGGAGATATATTCGTAACGTACGCTGGCAAACTTTAGTGGAGAATACTGATTGGTATTTGACCCAATCCATCCTCATTTTGTTGATGAAGGTTGGATTTTTCGGAGGGTCAAAAGCCACATCGAACATTATATATAAATGATCGGAGAACGAGCACTCTTGTGATAGATGCCTTCCTTTGATAGCGTGGTCCAAGTGCTCGTTCGTAAGGGTGATATCCAAAACTTCCCTACGGCTTGCCGTAATGAAAGTAGGATCCTCTCCTTTGTTTACTAGGGCTAAGTCATGCGTTAAAATAACTTCAAAGAGTGACTCACTCCTTTTGTTAGTATTGGTGCCTCCCCAAATGCGATGATGCACATTGGCGTCAGCCCCGATTACTAAATGGATGCCCCGTACAATGGCTTCTGTAACGATCCTCTGCAGATTGGTGGGAGGTAGCAGAACATCGTGTGCCATATAGCAGGAAACAGCCCAGAGGGGTTTGGACTGCTTTTCCACTGCTATGGCAATGGTGTCCTGGTCACTGAAACTGTACAAGGTTAGAAACTTCAAGCCTTCCTTTATTATTTTGCAAGCTCTCGGTTTACATCATGTGCAGAAAGATACTGTTTTGTATCCCTTCATGTTGAGCCCGCAAACCTGGTTGCCTACAACTCCAGGTTCCTGGGCCAGTATTAGCTCCTCTCCTTTTTGGGCCAGGTGGAGGAGCAGTGCAGCGGATGCCGCCTTAGAATGATGGAGGTTTATCTGTAGAAACCTCAGCATCACGACACCATGGTTTGTCCGCCTCCTCGTCAGATAAGGACATCTCCTCCTCCTCGACCAGGTCGAGGGATTGGAGAAGGTTCTCAGCCAACTCCGCAGCGGAGATGGTACTTTTTCCGTCATCGGAGAGAAGATGTGACTCAGAGAGGTCCTCGGTCGGGTCTACTGATGCTTCCACATTTACCTCCCTCCCACTCTCTTTACTTGGTTCCCGTACTGCCTTCCCAGTACGTTCATTGCGATATACTCGCAGGGTGATAGCCGAAAAGGCGTAGCTTATCACCCCGCCCTTCGAATCCAATGGAGCTAGTGATTCCTCGTCGTGGATTATAAGGGCCTTTCGCTGTCCATTGCTAGGCTCGCTTACCTTAGCTACCTTCCAGTTTTCCATCGGGAGATCAGCATTGGTGAGCTTAATTAACTCAACGATTTCCACCGGTGTGGATGGCTCCGCTGGTATCCACGCCCTGGACCGAGGCCGATTCGAGATGTCTTCCCTGGAGACAGCATCCAGCTTTGCTCCAGGCCTGACTTCTCCCAATCTGCCGATAGTCTACTTGTATAGATCCGCTGATTGTTGATCCGTGCAGGCTATCAGTTTAACGTGACCCTGGTACCAGCCAGCGTCACGACAACTTGTTGGAGGGCCAGGATTTGCCTCGAGTATGGGTTTGTACACCCGAAGAAGTGCGTCCACCATCTTCCAATTTGACGGTAAGATGGTACCATCGCTGCTGCTTCTGTCGATGACAGCCCATACCAGGCTTTCCTTGGCACACCCTGGGTGTAACCAATCTTGGTCTTTTATTAACCGGCAGTTGGACGCTCGGCTGACTCATTAGATCTGCATCTTTTATGAGTTGCCACTTTCTTTGGAATAGAGGCTTTGTAAGCCTCTACTGTGGTGGTTGCCCATTCCAGGGAGATTTTATCCTTCTGCGAAAGACCATCCGGAGGTCAATCTTTCAGCCTTTTCAGGACTTTGAAGGCAGACCTTCTGTCCCTGTAAGCCGCAACTGAGGAGTTTTGCTGCTTCTTAACACCTGAAGTGGAAGCGGTGTTGGAGGGCGCTCCGGCAACAGTGCGGGCCAGCTTGTTCGCCGTTACCTTAGCGTTGCCGCTAGCGCCAATAGGCTTAACTGAGGGGATACTTGCCCTTGGCATAGCTGCCTTGGTGCATGCACCCCTCGAAGAAGTGGGGGTTAGGCTGGTTACTGTCCGATTGGACATTACGGTCTTCTTCTCTACAGAAGGACGCGTAACCTTCTTCCACTTCCCTTCCGGGCTGAGTGGATCCTTCTTGGTACTGTTTTTACTCATTGCGTTTGGGTCCCCCCTCGCAGCCGCTATCTTCACTCGTTGTGCAGATCCCCTGAGACCTCATGGTTATCTATGCCGAAGCAGGGAGGCCATGCGAGGGTTGGCACATTCCCTTATGAAGATATGTGCTCAGAACCGGGCCAGGTACTAATCAGAAGTCCAAACTCAACTGAACCTACACGGCCACACTAGTGGCGACAGCAATATTCATGCCTGGCGAGCACCACTGACATCCGTCTATGTGTGGGGTATTGCGCGGCTGTCCGAAAGTTTGTTTGCTTGCACATTATTTTTTGGTTGTAACCATATCGATCTTTTGCTTCGGCAAGTAATCTGTTGTCTTAAAGTAACTTGATGTTGTTGCTCTTGCATAGGTTTGATCGCTGTTATTATTCGTATGAGCGCGGGATGTTTAAATAGAATAGTCTCAATTTCTGATTTGATCTTACTTGATTTTGATAGTTTTTCCTTATTTTTATAAATAGGCACCAATATGGCTAAATCTCAAGCATTGAGATGGAAAGCCAAGCTAGAAAAACTACCAAAGACATTTCCAACTAAACTTAGATCTTTTGGCAGCAGCCACCGCGTCTTATGATTTGAACACGTCGTACTCGAATTAGTCGAATGACTAGAAAGGATTCATTACCTAGTCACCGGGGCTGAACGGTCATAAGGTTAATGAGGTGAAAATCTCGACTTTTAATATTCGTCATCTAACACCTAAACTTCTAGATCTTAACATTTTCGGGACGATATGACGGTCTTGTCAAATATGCATACTTTAAAAAAATATACTTCAATTTTTATTTTATTTTATTGTAACACGGTATTGTTCCTCCGAAACGTCAAATAACATTTCTTAAACGTTGGCCACAAGGAGCTATCACCTTTACAAAAAAATAAACTTTGATGCGGCTATTAATAAAGTAGTTCCGTGAAAATAACATTTCACTGGAAAATTGCTGAAATCATGCAAGTTTATAACAAAAGAACATAAACGTGTATGGCCATGCAAATATTCTAACAATAATTTAAACTAAAAAGTTGCTTTGATGCAACGGCCAACAGCCGATATAAGCGGTGTTGCGCGGTATTTTTATTTTAGATGCTGTAACTAAATTGACTTTTCCATTGATTCTGGTTAAGATATCTCAGTTATCCCTTCACAGCGTTTGAGAACAAAAAATATCAAAGCTATTCAGGTTATTTCGGCTTCTAATGAATTTCATATGAATGTTTTAAAACCATTAGAACCAAGTCTTAGCCTTAAAAAAAATTCACCTCGCCTCGGTTATTTTTATTGGTGCAATTTTTTGGAAAATTCAAATGGATCAACTTCAGTTTTCCAGTAAATTTTAGTACATGATATTGTCACTTAAGGTAATTTCTCTACAGCAAAAGCAGGAAGCATACGTGGAAAAAATTAATCCGAATTTGAATTTATGAATAAAATTTGTATTTGTCAATCATCTTCTTGCTCATCTGCCATCTGGTCTCAAAATAAAAGTCAACAGATAGGAAGCCTTGTAAAGATCATCGTCAATTAAATGCAATAACAGAGCCTGATCGATATCCGATCCCTCACATACCAGATTCCTTAACTAACCTAGCAAAATGCCTTATTTTTTCAAAAAAGACTTCATCCGCGCTTATCATCATATTCCAATTGCTTTAATACACCTTTTGGTATATTCGAATTCACTCGAGTGCCGTTTGGCTTGCGAAAGGCAACCCAAACCTTGCAACGTTTCATGCTCAAAGTGCTCAGAGAATTGAATTTCGTGTATGTTTATTTGGATTATAATATAACAGTTTTTAATAAATCTTCAGATGAATATCGACATTTTCTAAAAAAATTAAATGGCGCTGAAAAATGACATTTCTTCTGCTAGCAAAATAAATGCCAACTTTTAGGCCCAATCTTTAATCATCCAACTGTTTTACAAAAGCAGTGCTTGAAAAATAAGAATAAACAATTACAGAAAACAAAACAGAAAAAACCACACTTCTTTAAATTAACGATGAACCAGCATAACCTGGAAGCTAAGAACCCCCATTAATGTGCAACAATAGTGTTAGTAAGTTGCCAACCAAAAAGCACAAACTAGAAAACAATGTCGTTGACTAGACTAGGAGGTTCTAACCCATGGCAAACTAAAACTTAGCAACGTAGCATATATACGAACCAGTTTGACGGTCGTTATAACTCGCAGATACAAATATTAAAATAGTTGAAATATAACGAGCTTAACTCATCAACAAGCCTAACCGTTGTCGTGCTGTCTCGTTGACGGATGGCAAATGACAGCACCTGAAGAGGATGCCATCCGTCACGCCGAAACCACACTTTCCATAAAATCACATCAATGTTAAAAAAGATGTATGATTATGTTTTCCAATTCACCCCTAATAAAGTGCATATAAAAGAATCAGATAATCTACTACCAGAAGTTTTGTATCCAATCGGTACAGAGGAAATTAATTTTAAAAAATTAAGTCTTAATGATTTGGCTGTTGAACAAGAAAATTACAATGAATTATAATCTTACGCGTACGTTCAACTCGCAAATTAATTTTTAAAAAATATTTTGCCTAATATGAATGAGGATATTAACTTCTTGGCACAGACGTGTTAAGCATATCAAAAGAATAAAACATATAACCATGGTTACGATCAAATCCTTACTCAATCACAAATACTCCAGCGTATCCATATCGATATTGTTGGACCTTTACCATTTTCATAAGGTTATTCTTATCTTTTTATAGCTACAAATAAATTTTCTCGTTGGCCAGCATGTTTTCCAACGATCATTTCTATAAAAGCAATTAAGAATCTCTTTGTCGGATATTTTGTTCCCAGATTCGGAATTCCTCTTGAAATAACTACTGACCGAGGATCACAATTTGAATCGAAATTTTTCAACGAATTACTAAATTTATAAGGAACAAAAACCATTCATACTTCATCATCCTACCCTCAGCCAAATGGTATGGTTGAACGTTATCATTGTACTCTGTAAACTTCTATCCGAGCGTCAAATAATGAAAACTTGTTCGAAGAACTACCTGTAATTTTACTAGTCATTCGTTCTTCTTGCAAAGAATCAATATATGGAGAAAATAAATGTACGTATTCCAGGTAAAATTTACGTTTCTTATGCTGAGGAAGTTTAACTTGCATCATATTTAATTGTAAATCTGAAAATAATCGAAATCTAAAATCTCCAGACACTAGGGTTTCCTTAGGAAAAGTTTGATTCCACAAACATTTAAAAAATAAGCTCAACATTTAAGTCTTTTTAAAGTGATTCGTAAAGTTAGGAAACGTTATCATTGAAAGGAATGGAAACCAAGAGATTGTTTCCATTGAAAGGGGAAACCAGCGGAAAGCCCAGTAAATAAAACAGTTACATTTGAAATTTAATGGTTTTCTGATGAGAAAGTTATGTAGTGGCATCATACATTTATATTAATACGAAATGTAAATTTTAGTAAAATTATTTAATGAGTCGCCAAGCAAAAGTCGATTGGTGAGGAAATGTTGCTATTTTTTATTCGTAAAGATACGTTTGACCTGAGCACACCTATTAATAATAAATTGTAATGAATATAAATAAAAGTTGTAACGATACCTCCAAATAAAAAAAAATATTAAAAATTACAATCTACATAAGCGCTTATCTGGTTTTCATGAGGCCTGATGATTAGCTCACCGGTAAGACTAGTCGGAACCCGTTGTTTTCAAGAGTCTTGGTCTATCTGGGAGTTTCCGGACGCATGTTGACAGCGATTTTATATAAACCCGTATACTGCCGGTAATTGAAACTAAGCAAAACCAGAGCGGAACAGAATGTGTTTTTGTGGTTCCGGAATGCAGCTCAAATTTCATTATCCTACTAAAAGATCGGTCAGACCACATGTCTGTGATAGTGTTGTAGAGAGTGACTAAATTCGAGTCGAATCTGCGGTGATATCCGTAGATTTCCAGGAAACTGTGAAGCTGTTTGACAATGGAAACCCGTTTATGGCTTCCACTTTTCTCGGATCTGTGAGTATAGTCCCGCGACCAATAATTTATCTCGGCTATTTAACCTCGTTTATCATAAATTTCTGCTTCTTCTCGATGTTTAGTGTCAATCTTCCCTTTTGTATATACATAAAGAGCAACCTCTTGTAGTAGCGCGATGTGGTCGTTTAATGCCACTTTTATGAGCAGCAGGTACATGATGAATGAATTAACTAATTTACCTATCAGTGAATGACCGGGCGGTATTGTTTTTTTTGAAAAATTCGGATGTAATTAGTTTAAGGAGATAATACACTTCTTTTAAGTTTTTTTTTGTCATGGAAACGAGTGGCAGAAACCAGCTCAAAAACATCTTTGAATCTACTAAAAATAAGCGACAACCACACGAGAAATCGGGGATTTATATGGCTAAATGTTCCACCTGCCAAGGGGTATATATCGGTCAGACAAGGAGACTCGTCAATACTAGGATGAAAAAACACTTAGGTGAAGCGAAAGCCGCAAAGAAGAGAGGCATGATAGGCAGTTTCAAATCAGCAGTGGTGGAGCACATAGTGGCTACAGGACATGAGATAACTATGAATGACGTAGCACCAATAATGGAAGCGAGAGATATACGGGAACTATTTGCCTTAGAAAGCTTAGTCATTTATAGGGAAAAAACACCGTAATGAACCATGATGAAGGCAACGTTAATTCATGGCTCTTTGAATTACTGAGTTTTTCTTAAGAATTTCCTTACTCAAAAATATCCTCTCAATTATATCCCTCATCAATCTTCCCTTGTAATGTTAGAATTTGAAAATATCCTCTTAATCATATCCCTTATTAGCTATATCTCTTGTAAAATTAGTATATAAGTAGAGTACTTAACGGTAATAAATTTAGTCGCTGAGGACGACCGAACGATTACGGTCGAAAATCGATCGAAGTTTTCTTTAAAAAAAACACACCTAGTATTTTGTGAAGATGAAATCAATTATGAATATTTTTTGTAGTTAACTTTATTTTAATCTTACAAACTTTTTACATATGATAAGTGTAACATCCAAGAGTATAATTTTTTTTATTTGTATTTTGTTTTTCTTCATAGGTTGCCTTTTTAATCTGGCTATATAAATAAATATTTATTTTTTGCAAAAAAGGGTTAAATTTAAACCGATTTCCACAATTTTGGTAGAGACGAAAACTACACATGTATAGAGTATCCCATAAAAATTTGAGCCCGATCCGACCAATAGTTTTCTCAAAATCATGTCAGCCAGGTCAAAAAACGTGACTTCGATAAAAACTCGTTTAAAGTTTTTTTTCTTAAAATTTATATAAAAATACGGAAAAAAGTATCTAACGCTCAATCAGCGATACCATGTCCATTATGCCTTCCTCCTCTTCGAAAAACTCATTTTCTGCCACTTTGGCCTTTCTAAGTTGTGCCCTTCGCTCTTTGGAAGCCTCAATGCTGCGTTTATTGGTGTTGCTGACACGGATTCTATCGCGCTGCTGCGCGAGATCGACTGCAGCATTTCCAACTGTTACGCGCCCATCACTTCCATAATTTTTAATAAAGGTTGAAAACCCTCATTATAGGTGCAAGCAGCACAATATGCAGCAATTTCAACGACTTTTCTGTCTGCAAACATATGCTGTGGAACAATATTCTAGACACAGGCATTGAAGCTCTCATTCGTGTTCTGTGTGTTTGCTTCCACGCATCTTTGCAACAAGTCATCAGAGGTTAAATCCGTGTATATCTCTTTCAAAAAAGGCTGAATTTCCTCATGTAAAGCTGAAGGGTGCTTGTAATCCTCCAATGTACCATTAATTTCAGCAAGTCGATATTTACACCATGAGTCCGCACCATCCGGCCAATGTTTATGCTGTGGCTTATCGTCGGTCGAAATCTTATGGTAAAAAGTTGACCGTATAGCATTTTTCATATCCTTAGTTTCACTTTAGGTGCTCCAGTTTTGTTGGTTGATTTGCTCATTTTCGATTTCGCCGAAGTGGAAGCTTTCGATATCTCTTCTTCAGCAGCTTTAGCTTCTAAGATCTTTTTCATCTGTGTGAGCTTCTTTTTTGGATCTTTTGCACGTTTATACATACGTTTTTTCACATGTAAAACAGAGTGATGGAGGTTTATCTGTAGAAACCTCAGGATCACGACACAGGGTCTTGTCCGCCTCCTCGTCAGATAAGGACATCTCCTCCTCCTCGACTAGGTCGAGGGATTTGAGGAGATCCCCAGCCAACTCCGCAGTGGAGGTAGTATTTCTTCCGTCATCGGAGAGAAGATGTGACTCAGAGAGGTCCTCGGTCGGATCTACTGATGCTTCCACAGTTACCTCCCTCCCACTCTCTTTACTTGGTTCCCGTACTGCCTTCCCAGTACGTTCATTGCGATATACTCGCAGGGTGATAGCCGAAAAGGCGTAGCTTATCACCCCGCCCTTCGAATCCAATGGAGCTAGTGATTCCTCGTCGTGGATTATAAGGGCCTTTCGCTGTCCATTGCTAGGCTCGCTTACCTTAGCTACCTTCCAGTTTTCCATCGGGAGATCAGCATTGGTGAGCTAAATTAACTCAACGATTTCCACCGGTGTGGATGGCTCCGCTGGTATCCACGCCCTGGACCGAGGCCGATTCGAGATGTCTTCCCTGGAGACAGCATCCAGCTTTGCTCCAGGCCTGACTTCTCCCAATCTGCCGATAGTCTACTTGTATAGATCCGCTGATTGTTGATCCATGCAGGCTATCAGTTTTACGTGACCTTGGTACCAGCCAGCGTCACGACAACTTGTTGGAGGGCCAGGATTTGCCTCGAGTATGGGTTTGTACACCCGAAGAAGTGCGTCCACCATCTTCCAATTTGACGGTAAGATGGTACCATCGCTGCTGCTTCTGTCGATGACAGCCCATACCAGGCTTTCCTTGGCACACCCTGGGTGTAACCAATCTTGGTCTTTTATTAACCGGCAGTTGGACGCTCGGCTGACTCATTAGATCTGCATCTTTTATGAGTTGCCACTTTCTTTGGAATAGAGGCTTTGTAAGCCTCTACTGTGGTGGTTGCCCATTCCAGGGAGATTTTATCCTTCTGCGAAAGACCATCCGGAGGTCAATCTTTCAGCCTTTTCAGGACTTTGAAGGCAGACCTTCTGCCCCTGTAAGCCGCAACTGAGGAGTTTTGCTGCTTCTTAACACCTGAAGTGGAAGCGGTGTTGGAGGGCGCTCCGGCAACAGTGCGGGCCAGCTTGTTCGCCGTTACCTTAGCGTTGCCGCTAGCGCCAATAGGCTTAACTGAGGGGATACTTGCCCTTGGCATAGCTGCCTTGGTGCATGCACCCCTCGAAGAAGTGGGGGTTAGGCTGGTTACTGTCCGATTGGACATTACGGTCTTCTTCTCTACAGAAGGACGCGTAACCTTCTTCCACTTCCCTTCCGGGCTGAGTGGATCCTTCTTGGTACTGTTTTTACTCATTGCGTTTGGGTCCCCCCTCGCAGCCGCTATCTTCACTCGTTGTGCAGATCCCCTGAGACCTCATGGTTATCTATGCCGAAGCAGGGAGGCCATGCGAGGGTTGGCACATTCCCTTATGAGGATATGTGCTCAGAGCCGAGCCAGGGATTAATCAGGAGTCCAAACTCAACTGAACCTACACGCCCAGACTAGTGGCGACGAGTTTTGAACGTACCGCGAGGCCTGCCAGCGTTTTACCGGGACGGAGGCAGCAGTGACATTAACTTGAAAGCAACTACCGGAAGATGTCACTCTTGCGTACTCAGGTGACAGAATACCAAAGCTACCAGCCCAAAGCATCAAAAATAGTCGTTATGACGAGAGAGTTGTCCAAAAACATTCGAAGTCGTGCCGTGGTAGATCATTTAGCGTTATCCAGGATGCACCACGAGAAGGCGATCTACCCTACATCCCCTCTTCAACCGTTGCTTCATGTAAGATGTATGAAAAACATGTGCGCAGGTTTTTTTTCACTGCTCGAGTACTGGCATGTACAAATCAAGCAGACATCTTCGCTGAAAAACTCTATTAAAATCGAACTATGCCGAGCTGCCATGTCTAGAGATATATGTTTATATATACAAAAAAGAAGGATAATGTTTAATGTGTAATATAAGTCTAATGAGATAATATGTTAAATATAGTTTAGTCTAGTAAATTCAACGAATAAAATTATTCTGCCGAATAAACAAAAAACAAGAGAAAAATTCAATTTGAGTTCGTGTATAATTTCGTCAGAGTGTAGGAGTTTCCTTGTGTTCCCCATTCCCGGCTGAGAAAGAACCTAGACCAAGTTGATTAGCGTCCGCTGAAATCCATACATGTCGAATCTTTTGCGAAACCAATCACGGTAGGTAAATCTGCCAAATTGATAATGCTCAAGCGGAAGAGATAACAGTTCCTTCAAGAACGAAAACACAGGACAATACATTGCTACTCCCTATCGCGAATTATCAAAAAAATTATTCAGGACAGCCGGACGACCTGCTCTTGCATAGAATGATTAGCGTGAACACGAACTCCAATTACTCCGTTTTGTGGGTGAATCTTTTAACAGAAGTTCTGGATCAAATAGGATCAGAGCCAAGTCAGTGATTTGATTGGCGAGAAGCTGAATCAAGGCCGCAACTGAGGAGTTTTGCTGCTTCTTAACACCTGAAGTGGAAGCGGTGTTGGAGGGCGCTCCGGCAACAGTGCGGGCCAGCTTGTTCGCCGTTACCTTAGCGTTGCCGCTAGCGCCAATAGGCTTAACTGAGGGGATACTTGCCCTTGGCATAGCTGCCTTGGTGCATGCACCCCTCGAAGAAGTGGGGGTTAGGCTGGTTACTGTCCGATTGGACATTACGGTCTTCTTCTCTACAGAAGGACGCGTAACCTTCTTCCACTTCCCTTCCGGGCTGAGTGGATCCTTCTTGGTACTGTTTTTACTCATTGCGTTTGGGTCCCCCCTCGCAGCCGCTATCTTCACTCGTTGTGCAGATCCCCTGAGACCTCATGGTTATCTATGCCGAAGCAGGGAGGCCATGCGAGGGTTGGCACATTCCCTTATGAGGATATGTGCTCAGAGCCGAGCCAGGGATTAATCAGGAGTCCAAACTCAACTGAACCTACACGCCCAGACTAGTGGCGACGAGTTTTGAACGTACCGCGAGGCCTGCCAGCGTTTTACCGGGACGGAGGCAGCAGTGACATTAACTTGAAAGCAACTACCGGAAGATGTCACTCTTGCGTACTCAGGTGACAGAATACCAAAGCTACCAGCCCAAAGCATCAAAAATAGTCGTTATGACGAGAGAGTTGTCCAAAAACATTCGAAGTCGTGCCGTGGTAGATCATTTAGCGTTATCCAGGATGCACCACGAGAAGGCGATCTACCCTACATCCCCTCTTCAACCGTTGCTTCATGTAAGATGTATGAAAAACATGTGCGCAGGTTTTTTTTCACTGCTCGAGTACTGGCATGTACAAATCAAGCAGACATCTTCGCTGAAAAACTCTATTAAAATCGAACTATGCCGAGCTGCCATGTCTAGAGATATATGTTTATATATACAAAAAAGAAGGATAATGTTTAATGTGTAATATAAGTCTAATGAGATAATATGTTAAATATAGTTTAGTCTAGTAAATTCAACGAATAAAATTATTCTGCCGAATAAACAAAAAACAAGAGAAAAATTCAATTTGAGTTCGTGTATAATTTCGTCAGAGTGTAGGAGTTTCCTTGTGTTCCCCATTCCCGGCTGAGAAAGAACCTAGACCAAGTTGATTAGCGTCCGCTGAAATCCATACATGTCGAATCTTTTGCGAAACCAATCACGGTAGGTAAATCTGCCAAATTGATAATGCTCAAGCGGAAGAGATAACAGTTCCTTCAAGAACGAAAACACAGGACAATACATTGCTACTCCCTATCGCGAATTATCAAAAAAATTATTCAGGACAGCCGGACGACCTGCTCTTGCATAGAATGATTAGCGTGAACACGAACTCCAATTACTCCGTTTTGTGGGTGAATCTTTTAACAGAAGTTCTGGATCAAATAGGATCAGAGCCAAGTCAGTGATTTGATTGGCGAGAAGCTGAATCAAGGCCACGCGTTGAGCACCATTTGTAACAAATTGTTCATTTAACACGACAAAATTCGTGGCAAGATTTTATATCGACGAGACTTTCGACTCATTTATTTCATGCGCATTCAGTCCAGGTGACGAAGCAATTAACCTCTTCTAGTCCTCCAGAAAAATTAAGTATTCGGCTTCTCCAAAACTGGGGGTGTGGTGACTGCTGGTAGGGCAGCACACACAAATTGCATCACCGAAGGTTCATTTAGCATAATGTTTACATACTAAATACCGTTACCAGTAAAATTTCATGTAGTTTTTTTTTATTTTGAATTTCTAAGTCACTCGTTGACTATTTGTCGAAGTGAATAAATATGAAAATTAACAAGCTAATCGTTTTCATATTTATTCAATACAAAAATGGTATATCGTTGATTGATAATATAAAGTGTTTTATTTTTTTGAAATTTATTTCGTACTTAAATAATCTCTAATAGACTTCTGCTGCATAATTTTCTTCTTCAGGAAAAAGGCCTGAATCTCCAATTCTATTTTGCTTACAACACCAAACAGATCCGTCAGCCCTTTGGACTTCGCGAGATTTTTTAATTTTTATTCAAGGATGAAAAAAAATTCTTTTTGAGATATAACGCAAGGCTCTACTAAAATTGGTGAGTTTTCTTCACCACTTGGCACGATTTTTGAGGAATGAAATTCTGACAAATCAAAGGCGTGAATACATATCTATCAAGACTTGATTGTCTATAGAAGCGTATTCTAATGCCTGTACATCTGTAAATAGTCCGGACTACAATTGACGTATGAAGTGCAAGTCGAACTCGTCAAATTGACTTACGGTAGGCTAAGCAGCTGTCAAAGTATGAACAAATCTTGGTCAAACATAAGTTCAACTATAATAACTTATCAAGTGTCTTTGATATGAAGGGTATCTTGGATATGAAGTGAGTTGTCATCGGTTGTAGCAGCCGTTGCAGTTCAAGAATTTTTCATTCGACAAGCTGATTGTCGCCAATTTTTAGAAGCATAGCTTGATAATATCCCTATTGTGAAAGATTTTTCGGTTAATGCACGATCTTGGTCTTCGATTGACTTCACTCACTTTATTCATTAAATCCGCCGTATCCATAAATGTTCCCAAGTCTCGTAAACTTTCACAGTCCTCCATATTAAAAACTTGCTATGTTCTCACTTCCAATGAACAATAACCTCACATTCAGCGTGTCAGCTAAAGTTTCTCGGGTCCGAATCCGAAAACTCAAGCTTATCGCAGTTCTAACAAAACGTTTCAAACTTCGACGGAACGTATGTTAAATTTAATAAAGCTGTCAGTGGCAGGGTCAGTATCATCCCATGCCGACTCCCGCCTTCTTACGTCAATTGTAGTCCACGCTAATGCCGCTGAATTCATGCGGTTTTGAATCTCGGTTACGTCGAATACAGAAATATTTGACTCTTCAATTCCACCAGTAATCCAACACTTTCTGAAGCTCTTTTGTATGCAGCTTGGTTCGACGTCGCTTGCTGATTTTGCTAGAGACATGATGGCATTCAAATCGAAAGTTTTGTTTGCCATATCTGAAACTCGTTCTGTTGAATCCACTTGCACATTATTTTTTAAGTGAATATGACTTACTAGGAGAGGCTCCGACTTTGTAGTCTCAGATTTGGATGAAATTTGGCACACAAGTAGAAGACGTCAAGGATATTCGATCCTTTAAATACTAGACTGCAACACTCCCCCCTTTTTGAGAAAAACTCTCCTAAAGTTTGTAGCGTCGCTTATCCATTAGTAAGTTTTTACATCAGACAGAAGCGGTGCAGTGTAGGCAGTAGCGCTACTAGCTGGCGATCTAATCAGCAAATTATTCGATCATTTATATATGTAAATTATACTAGAATACGTTGTTGAACGGTTGGATAATGAAAAACGGTTGTAATCGAGCAATATCATAGCTAATGGTAGGATCTTCCCTTGTTTCTAGAATCAATCCTGCGTCCACTTCGCGTCTCATACCCATCTTGGCAAAAAGAAATAAACCAGGTTGACGCCCAATGTGGCTAGCTAGTAGATACTAGGGACGTTATTGTTTAACAGTTATCTAACGAACCAGGAAATCACACATAAGACTAGCTCTTGTATATATTCGCACATGCATCCTTTTCTTAAAATATAGTAACTTCCTAGTACCTTTTAATTGTAATTTAATAACGATGGTTGTCACCGTTCTTTATTTTTCTTATTGCTACCCTTTATACTTCTTTGCTACCCTTTATACTGTAATGTGTGTGTGTGTGTATGTACGTACGTACGTGCGTTCGCGGACAGTTATTCTACGAGCATAACTCACGTAAACAAAGTCGTATTGACTTTGAGGTGTCAATCGAAGCGTCTTTGCAGTTTTAAGAGCTGATTAGTTTTTGGGAAACTTCGGGCTGGGGGGTTTGCTGTTTTGACCCCTTGAAGGTTATTGCTGTCATGCGCTATATCTCACGAACCAAACATGCGATTTTCATGATTAAGATGTCGATCGACGCCTATTAACATTTGTGTGATTCCATCAAACTTTTTTAAAAATCGTTGCAGCCGTTTTTTTAATTTATTAAAAAAAAGTGCAAAAAATTAAGGTCTTTTTCACAAACAATAAATTTTTAGCCTGATTTGCAAAGCGCAGTGATCAATGTTTATGAAATTTATATACTCTAAATTGTGCTTGAAAAAAACCAGCAAAATTTTTTGTAATGATTATGAAAGTAAGTAAGTAAGTTAAAAATAAAAACATTAAGTCATCATGACCTTCAAGGGCATTCATGTCATTCTCTATTTCTCGCGAACCAAATATAACATTTGCATCACTAAAATGTCAATCGTCGCATCTTAACATTCTCATGATGTTTTCATATTTTGAAAAAATCGTTGCAGCCGTTTTTTAATTTTAAAAAAATTGCAAAAACGTAAATAAATAAATTTTAAATCCCCGTAAAAAATAAATTTTAAACCGGATTTGCACAACACAGTAATAGATGTTTATAAAATTTATATTATCTTATCAGTTTTTGAAGAGAAACCAGCAAACCCTTGTTCCATGATTACAAAAAAAAATAATTAAAAAAAATAATTCAAAGTCACAATTTAAAAAGTGTTCATACGAATAATATTACCTGAATACTCTTATTCTAAAGACATTGTAGTTGAATCAATCGAAGTTCATTAATGTTCGTATAATTTGAGCAGATTTTTAATAGTTTTTACAGTATCGTGTTTTAATTTTATTAAAAAAACTGCTCAAATTTTGAAAACCAAAAAAAAATTCAAATTAAATTTGTTGGAACTAACGCTTTGAATGGTAAAATGTTTTTTAGTCAAAACTTTGCAAGATCGTATACTTTAAAAAGCTTTCATCAAATAAAAAAATTGCAATTTTTAGTAGTTTTGTTCTTTAGTGTTTGTAAGATTTCAATTACTTCCTCCATCATCATACGTAGTGCTTTTTACTTTTTACATGCAATTAAACCCATTTTTGACTGCACATTCAATGCTTTTCAAGACCAACTGAAAATAAGACATAAGTATTCGCCCGATTTTTATAAAATCGTGAAAAAATACAAACTCAATGATTATGCTGAAGTCATGGCGATTTTGAACACAACTATTCAAAATGGCAACCACGCGAAAAAATCTCTTCAGTGGGCGTAATAACAAAACTGCATTCATTTTTGCTAGCGCTCTTTTGTCCTTCGAACATCGATGTGAAAATAACAAATAACGTAGAAAAGGCTTTTTAACCTACCCCCACCACCCACCGATTGATCCGGGTGAATATTCAATCAAACCAATGCACCCTCCCATCCACCAAAAGCCTTATGTTACCAATGGACGCTCCCGTAGATGATATGATTAATATTAACTCATTCCAATTACTGTTATAAGTACCTCTAATTATTATTATTTAAAGTAGTATTATTTTCGTAATTGTATTTAATATTTTTAATATTTATGTAGATATTACTGGGAAGTTGACCGTCGCACCGAAGGTCGCACCTCGCGGCTTGTCTTCTTAAAATTTATATAAAAATACGGAAAAAAGTATCTTACGCTCAATCAGCGATACCATGTCCATACATTAAGCCTTCCTCCTCTTCGAAAAACTCATTTTCTGCCACTTTGGCCTTTCTAAGTTGTGCTCTTCGCTCTTTGGAAGCCTCAATGCTGCGTTTATTGGTGTTGCTGACACGGATTCTATCGCGCTGCTGCGCGAGATCGACTGCAGCATTTCCAACTGTTACGCGCCCATCACTTCCATAATTTTTAATAAAGGTTGAAAACCCTCATTATAGGTGCAAGCAGCACAATATGCAGCAATTTCAACGACTTTTCTGCCTGCAAACATATGCTGTGGAACAATATTCTAGACACAGGCATTGAAGCTCTCATTCGTGTTCTGTGTGTTTGCTTCCACGCATCTTTGCAACAAGTCATCAGAGGTTAAATCCGTGTATATCTCTTTCAAAAAAGGCTGAATTTCCTCATGTAAAGCTGGAGGGTGCTTGTAATCCTCCAATGTACCATTAATTTCAGCAAGTCGATATTTACACCATGAGTCCGCACCATCCGGCCAATGTTTATGCTGTGGCTTATCGTCGGTCGAAATCTTATGGTAAAAAGTTGACCGTATAGCATTTTTCATATCCTTAGTTTCACTTTAGGTGCTCCAGTTTTGTTGGTTGATTTGCTCATTTTCGATTTCGCCGAAGTCGAAGCTTTCGATGTCTCTTCTTCAGCAGCTTTAGCTTCTAAGATCTTTTTCATCTGTGTGAGCTTCTTTTTTGCATCTTTTGCACGTTTATACATACGTTTTTTCACATGTAAAACACACTCCCAGTTTTTTCACACTTACAGTGTCACCATAGGGTTCAACGTCTAGTTTAACCTCTAGTAAAGATTTGGAGGTTTTGGTGTCACCATCACCAACATAAAAGTCATAAATAATGCTATGGAACGTTTAAACATTTCAATTATTCCATTCACTTCCATTAATCCAGCACTGCCCTCATGATTTGCATTACAATTTGGCTCGTGAGTCTCGTACCGATCTCGTACTCAGCAGTAACCTCTTTGCCGATCCAATCTTCACACGCTTTACACACACTTGATTTTATTATAAGATCGACTACTTTTCCCGTGTACTTTGCAATTAAAGATGCTAAGCCGATAAGCGAAGAAAAGCCTCTTCGAGCCCATGAACCATCTCCAGAAACTGGGAGACGATCTCTTTCATTACCAGCGGCTTCATTCAGGTCTCGCTCTTCCGAAACGATTTTTTAAAAAACCAATTGGACTACAGCTATATGAATATGCTCGATGACTTTATATTATTATTATTATTTTACTAAACACTTTACCTATATCCATTAATCCACAAAAGGTCACTATACCGTCATATTCAACACCAACTAAACGCATGGCAAACACAAGCCGCCTATTAATTTCATACAATGAACTGATTTGTGGATTGCTTGGGATATAAGTATGGGGATATTAAATGTTCACAGCCTAAATTAAGATATTGAATTTTAACTAATAGTAAATTAACGGATTGAATTTATTTAATAGTAAATTGTAATACAATGTTCGCAGCTCCGTAATTATAAGTCAACTGAACTTTTCTATTATATTATTTTTATGACATTTGCTACATTTCATGTAGCAACCATGATCAACCAAGTAGGCACTGTATATACAACACTTAATAACTACAATTTTAGAGTGACGTTAACAAAACAAAATCTACAATATGTAAAACGAGTTTTAACTTCAAAATATTAGAGGGGATATGAATGAAATACGAGCGTGCTGCGTGACTCAGCACCTGCCGAAAAGGCAGCTTGTTACGGCTAGATTTTTCACAACGTCCGCACTTCCACCGTAGCCGATCCTAGCCGGTTCGGGCAATCCCACCCGGCTTCACCCGCGAAGAGGGGTGTGGAAATATGTATTTTAAAAAGGGCGCCACCCGTTTCCGCGCCGGGACTGCCCTGTCCGCGAATCCTGAAACGGGAATCGGATTCACGGTGACCCAAAACCACCGATCGAATAGGGGAGCACAAGGAACACAAGCCGGACGCGATTCCGCGTCGCCACTTCACACAATTAACACTCTGCTTTTTCCTAATACACTATTTATTTTCTCAAAACACCCTATCTATCCCTATCTAGTCTTAATTTTACTTACAGTTTGTTCCTTCTTCTTAAGCCTATCTCCGCCGCTTGTCGTCCGCCGTCCTTCTCCTTATGCTTCTCCAGTAAATCCAGAAACGATCCCCAAGATAAGCAACCGTCCGCAAATTCCACCCTCGAGCTGCCGTCCAATTCGAAACCGAATTTTTCGGTCGTCACCACTAGTACACCTCGTACTTGCTCCGCACACTCAAGTTCCGCACCGAAAAGAAGAAAAGACGTCCAAACCAAAGCCACGCAGCTTCCACACCAGCGGTCGAAGTCAAAAAGCCCCGTCAGCTGCTCCCGCAACGCTATTTATTCAAAAGCCCAGTCCCGTTTTCCCGTGTCGTAGGTCGATGACCACTCAGCTGGGCAGTTGACCCCATCGCAGCTTTGAAAAGCTTGGGGAACTGGTTTCGTCAGAGGTTGTGTTTCGACGCGGGGCAAAGCTGTGGGATGCTATTGGAGCGCGGTGAAATACTCGTGGCGGTCGTTAACCATGGTGAATTGCCAGTGCCAATGGTTGTGGGTATCACTGGCGCATAGGGGACTCCATTGGGGCGCATCGTAGACCGGGCGGGGGCTGGACTTGGATCCACGGCGCGATTGGGTGATCGTGTTTGTTACCGTCATTGCTGGCAACTTATCTGCAGGGTCTGTGACGTTGTCCGGAACACTCTCCATAACAAACTTACTACCTACTTAGTTATCTAATCTAATATCCTTCATATACGTGCATCTCCCCTATATTTATATAATTCAACTTCTACCTAAATTGACTTACTCCCTACAATATAATTAATTAATAACAATTTAATTCATAAGTAACAATATAATTCATTAATAATCATATAACTCAATACTAACACTATAATTCATTAATACCAAAATATTTCATTAATTGGCTTCATTGCGTGAAGTGGCGAACGTGACATTATCAATTTTTAACAAGACAGCGTTTACCCGCACGGTGGTTTGGGGTCTCAAGGACAGGGAAGTCCCATATTTCGCCCTTGAGGGTTTGGGATCGACTACGTTGCGTGGCGAACGTAACGAGCTGTACGATTTATATATACTTCTCTGTCTTCCCGACCTATACAGGGTGGGCCATCTAACGTTTTCATTTTGAACTACGGGTTATTTTGAATTTCGTCGGAATTTCGCCATAAATTTTTTAGCAGGTAGTTAGTATTATATCTCCGGTCAACAAAAATGGTCAGATACACGCTTGAAGAAAAGTGGAAAATATTAAAACAATATTTTCAAAATGACTGTGTTCCGGCAAAAACTGCAAAAAAGTTGCGTTTAAAAATGGGCCGAAAAAAAGCACCAACAAGTCAATATGTGGGTTATTTTGTTAAAAAAAAGAGGGAAACCGGATTGCTCATTAATAAACCAGACCGTGAACGTACGCTGACTGTGCGTACACCCGATAATACTGATGCTGTGGCTGTGAGTGTGCGTGAGTCTCCTGGAACATCAACTCGACAACGTTCTCAGCAATTGGTCATTCCTCGCACCACTTTGAGAAAAATTTTGCGTAAAGACCTCGGAATGACGCCTTATAAAGTTCAATTGACTCAACAGTTGAAGACATTAGACCACCCGATGCGTTTCAGATTCGCTAAATGGGCCAAGGAACGTTTGAAGGAAGACCCTAAATTTTACCAAAAAAATCATCTTTTCGGACGAGGCACATTTTCATCTCGGTGGCTATGTAAACAAACAAAATTGTAGAATTTGGGGCACCTAAAATCCACACGTTATTGTTGCGAAGCCAATGCATCCTCAGCGAGTGACAGTTTGATGCAGATTGTGGTCGAGTGGTATCATTGGGCCATTTTACTTTGAGAATGATGATGGTGCGGCTGTTTCAGTCAATGGTGAGTGATACCGGGGCATGTTAACCGAATATTTTTGTCCGAAGCTCGAGAACGTTGATATGAACGCCATTTGGTTCAAACAAGATGGTGATCCATATCACACAAGCCATCTCACAATCGAATTTCTGAATACGAAATTCGACAATCGTTTGATAAGTCGTTCTGCAGATGTTAGTTGGCCTCCGCGAAGCTGTGATTTGACACCGTTGGACTATTATTTGTGGGGCGCCGTGAAAGAAAAATGCTTATAATCCAACGTCAATTGCTGCACTCAAGAACAACATTTAGTCGGCCATAGGCGAAATTACACCGCATGCTCTCGAAAATGTATTGAAAAATTGGACCGACCGTATGGGCTACTGTGAGGCCAGCCGTGGGAGTCATCTAAATGAAATTGTGTTTCATAATTAATGGGAAAGATTGTACTTTTGAAGGAAACAAACCGCATTGAAAAATATTTATCCGTTTTTTTGTTTATTACAGTTTTATTTTGAAAAAAGTAAATGGCCCACCCTGTAGAATATAATTTTTACTATTTCTGGAGTTATATATTATACGAATTTGATGTTTTTAGAAAATCGATTTTTTCAAAAATAAGAAGTGTACTACCTCTTTAAGGCAAACCAGCAATGTTCAACTACAAATACTTTTATTTTTAAAAATCAGCAAATTTTTCGGGCATTTAGATATGTAGATTATACTAAAAACTCATTGTTGAACGGATGGATTATTAAACACTGTTGTAATCGCAGCAATATCATAGTTGACGGTATAATCATCTCTTATTCCTAAAACTATATAACGATTTTTCAGTGATTTCATCCTACACTCTCGATGTACTGCTAGTATTGATTCATTCACTGACTTTTTAATTCTTATTTGTCTAACTAGTGATAACTCGTGCGAATCATACCTTAATTGCAAGTATGACGAGATAAAAAAATTTGACTCGATGAACTGTTGATTTAGAGTTGTATTTGTACTATCTTCGAGGCTGGTTTAAATATAATACAAGGTGGTAAATAATACAAACAAAGACAAATAAGAATAAAAATGTCAATGAATGAACCAATTGCTGGTACTTCTATATATGGATCCGTTCCGCGTACTTGCCGATGACACAACTCCACCAGCTGACGGTGGCTGGTTAAGGGTCGTACATGAAAGCCAAAAAGTCTTCGTTATACGTAAAAGCTTTCCTGGCGTTGAAAGCGGGCACAAAATATCTAAACTGATGCGTTCGAGGATGCAGCAGACTAGTCCGAAGGCCTATGCGCAAGTTTTAGCGCAATAATTACGTCATCTCGCCGTCACTAATCGGTGTTGTGCGGTGATTGGTCAGCCTGACAGTGCTGTCGCAGAATGCATCGAATGGCTCATGTGTTGTTGTTTTTCAATTCGAAAAGGCATATTCCGTGAATATTGAAGCTGGTTGCGCTCGTTAGTCGCTGGGATCGGTAAACATTGCTCTAAACGGCGTGTTGTACCAGCCTGGTTGAGGCATTACTCCTCGCAAATGCTTAGGAGCTTAAGCTTCCCCTTCTGTCAACAGGCACTGCTCGAGTACTGGCATGTACAAATCAAGCAGGCATCTTCGCTGAAAAACTTTATTAAAGTCGAACTATGCAGAGCTGCCATGTCTAGAGATATATGTTTATATATACAAAAAAAGAAGGAAAATGTTTAATGTGTAATATAAGTCTAATGAGATAATATGTTAAATATAGTTTAGTCTAGTAAATTCAACGAATAAAATTATTCTGCCGAATAAACAAAAAACAAGAGAAAAATTCAATTTGAGTTCGTGTATTATTTCGTCAGAGTGTAGGAGTTTCCTTGTGTTCCCCATTCTCGGCTGAGAAAGAACCTAGACCAAGTTGATTAGCGTCCGCTGAAATCCATACATGTCGAATCTTTTGCGAAACCAATCACGGTAGGTAAATCTGCCAAATTGATAATGCTCAAGCGGAAGAGATAACAGTTCCTTCAAGAACGAAAACACAGGACAATACATTGCTACTCCCTATCGCGAATTATCAAAAAAATTATTCAGGACAGCCGGACGACCTGCTCTTGCATAGAATGATATCGACGAGACTTTCGACTCATTTATTTCATGCGCATTCAGTCCAGGTGACGAAGCAATTAACCTCTTCTAGTCCTCGAGAAAAATTAAGTATTCGGCTTCTCCAAAACTGGGGGTGTGGTGACTGCTGGTAGGGCATCACCGAAGGTTCATTTAGCATAATGTTTACATACTAAATACCGTTACCAGTAAAATTTCATGTAGGTTTTTTTTTATTTTGAATTTCTAAGTCACTCGTTGACTATTTGTCGAAGTGAATAAATATGAAAATTAACAAGCTAATCGTTTTCATATTTATTCAATACAAAAATGGTATATCGTTGATTAATAATGTAAAGTGTTTAATTTTTTTGAAATTTATTTCGTACTTAAATAATCTCTAATAGACTTCTGCTGCATAATTTTCTTCTTCAGGAAAAAGGCCTGAATCTCCAATTCTATTTTGCTTACAACACCAAACAGATCCGTCAGCCCTTTGGACTTCGCGAGATTTTTTAATTTTTATTCAAGGATGAAAAAATTTCTTTTTGAGATAAATTTTTTTTCAAATTTGTTGCGAAAATGTATTGTTTTTTGTCATTTAAGTTCCAAATAGCTGCTGTACGAAGACATTATTGGTACACTGTATCTATCAAGACTTGATTGTCTATAGAAGCGTATTCTAATGCCTGTACATCTGTAAATAGTCCGGACTACAATTGACGTATGAAGTGCAAGTCGAACTCGTCAAATTGACTTACGGTAGGCTAAGTAGCTGTCAAAGTATGGACAAATCTTGGTCAAACATAAGTTCAACTATAATAACTTATCAAGTGTCTTTGATATGAAGGGTATCTTGGATATGAAGTGAGTTGTCATCGGTTGTAGCAGCCGTTGCAGTTCAAGAATTTTTCATTCGACAAGCTGATTGTCGCAAATTTTTAGAAGCATAGCTTGATAATATCCCTATTGTGAAAGATTTTTCGGTTAATGCACGATCTTGGTCTTCGATTGACTTCACTCACTTTATTCATTAAATCCGCCGTATCCATAAATGTTCCCAAGTCTCGTAAACTTTCACAGTCCTCCATATTAAAAACTTGCTATGTTCTCACTTCCAATGAGCAATAACCTCACATTCAGCATGTCAGCTAAAGTTTCTCGGGTCCGAATCCGAAAACTCAAGCTTATCGCAGTTCTAACGAAACGTTTCAAACTTCGACGGAACGTATGTTAAATTTAATAAAGCTGTCAGTGGCAGGGTCAGTATCATCCCATGCCGACTCCCGCCTTCTTACGTCAATTGTAGTCCACGCTAATGCCGCTGAATTCATGCGGTTTTGAATCTCGGTTACGTCGAATACAGAAATATTTGACTCTTCAATTCCACCAGTAATCCAACACTTTCTGAAGCTCTTTTGTATGCAGCTTGGCTCGACGTCGCTTGCTGATTTTGCTAGAGACATGATGGCATTCAAATCGAAAGTTTTGTTTGCCATATCTGAAACTCGTTCTGTTGAATCCACTTGCACATTATTTTTTAAGTGAATATGACTTAGAATTAATCTCAAAATTTTGTATAATGCCAGTATGTAAGGGTTGTACTACAGAAGTGCAACATGGCGGAAAAAATGCAAGCTCAATATGCGATAATGTTAAATAGTTTTGCGATTTTCTTTAATCATCTGCTGCAGCTCATTGATACATTCAGTAACAATATTCGCAGTCATTCAAGCATCAGAATTGGCCTTGTCGTGTACTGGAAGTAACTGAACTGATAGGTTTTTCAGCACCTATGTCGTTGATTTTTTCCCATCACGAGCGACTCTATCATAGTACAATCGGCAAAATCAGTGAGAAATATAGTCAATCTTTCCTTCGACAAACGACCACCATGACATTTTTCGCCCTTCATTAGACTAGTTTTATGATAAAATAGAGTTGTTTTGATATTCGCTTTATTCCGGATTTCATAGCCTGTCGTTTTAGCTTTGAGAGAATCTTCCTATGAATCAACGACCTCTAGGTCACATCGTTAGATTCTCCACATGCTGGCAAATGTTATGCCATGATTTTTTGCGATATCTTTCAAGCCAGAAGAAAATGGAAAAAATAAAAGGCTTAAAGGAGGAATGATATTCCGGAAGGAAAAGTCGGTCGTAGCGGCAACGCAGTGTGCCGTTTTCTCCGGGATCCGGAAGACTACGGTAAAAATTCCAAGGAGGGATGACAACGGCTCCGTTTGAAGAAAAAACAGCAAGCACGGTTTTAGTTTGTTCGAAACCACTGGGATCAGCTGGTATGAAGAGTGGAAGAAAGTAATCTTTTCCGATGAAAAAAGATTGTGTTTGGATGGCTTTTCATATTATTTCCATGATATTCGAAAGGAGAGGAAATATTTATCCCGCCACCACAGCAGAACGGGTTCAATTACGATATAGGGAGCCATATCCTGTGGAGAACAGAGTTTTAAGAGGAAGAAAGACCGCACAAACGTACGTAGATCAACTACGAACATCAGCAGCCGATTTTGATGAAATCTTCGGAAGCATGGATTGGAATTTTCAACAAGATCTGGCGCCCATTCATACTGCTCGTTGTGTTAAAGACTGGTTTGAGGCAGAAGACATCACAGTTTTGGATTGGCCATCACTTTGGCCCCACCTCAACATCATAGAAAATATCTAGGGATGGTTGTTCAGAATAAATTACGATAATGGCAAGCAATGTGAGAATATTGCAATGCTAGAAGAAGCAATAAAAGAAGCTTGGGCTAATATTCCTCCACGTATTTATAAAAATTTGTATGAATCTATAAAAACTAGATTATTTGAAGTCGTTAGGAATAATGGTAAGCTACCCATTATTGATTAATGAAATAAATTGTCGCAATACACATGTGTTTAATTTATTTAGTTTACTGTGCGAAATTACACGAAATATTACGTTTTTCAGCAATGTACCTAATCAGTTGCTCCGCTTTTATTTGCACAACCTTAGATAAATGTGTGTGTCGGGGGGTGTATATCCCGAAAAGCTGCCGATGAATTTCGACAGGTGATTTTTTTGGGCCCCGTTTCTATATGCGGACAATTTGTCTATCCAAACTATGAGTTGTCTTGCGGGCCGTTTTACAACGGGGAATATTTTGGATAGTTCTGCGGCTTTCCACGTATTTCAGTGCTCCGTAAACCATTTTTGTGGAACGCTCGGGGCAACTAGCTATTTGTCGATGACAAGCCTAACTGTCTCAAGTCTACTATCCTTTGTCTAACTGGAGGAGTTTAACTCTTAGACTTTTCCATCGTTATTGAAACAAAAAACACTTTTAAAAACTTTGAAAATCTCATTTAAACTGCAACGAATGCAACTGGTCTTTTCAAACTGATTATAAAGAATATGCATGCAATCATATTTATAATAAAATAGTGTTTTTTATTACGTATCTGCTCCAATTAATGAGTTTTGCATGACTTTGTTGTCCTGTCGTCCTTTTAGAGGCATCATAGGCTAACGCTTTACCTCACCCAATTGTCAATGATTCAGGTGATAAAAAAAAACCTAAGGCGAATGAGTTTATCGAAAGATTCATTGACATATTGGGTTTTTCTTAGTAAATTACATGTGTCTGAAGCTGCATATAGGTATAACCAAGGTTCTTGCAAACATGCAAAAAAATGTGTAAACGGCTTGATTGGTTTGAAATAAAAAAAATTAATTTATTAGTGAGATATATAGTAATGCGTAACAGAAAAAGTATAATTCTTATGAATTGTTTTTTTTAATCCGAGCATTCATCAGTTATTCACTTTTGATGAGTTCTATATTCTTTGAAATTGCGTCTAAGACTTTTTTTTCTGTGAAATATGAAACACTTGTGGATGATTCACAAACATAAAATAAGCGATCCAAACGTCTCTTGTACAGATATTTCCAATTCTTTATGATGCCTTGGTTCAAGTTTACTGTTTACAAGAAGGAACTACAGTATACTATTTTGTACAATTTTGTCATCGTTTAACAAATGACATGGCTGGATATCTAAAAATACTAAAACCTATTGAGTTTCTCTGCGCATCTGATATTCAAATGATTCTACCCACTCAAAAAGATTATAGATGCTATTCAAGCTTTAGTGCTATGTTCCATGTTACACCTACACCGTTATTGATGTTTAAGTTTTCAAATGGTCTTGGACGAGTAGTCTTTTCAATTACCGGCAGATTCTTTTACAAGAGGTAATGCAATTTTACAGTAAGGATATTTCCTGCCGATACAGCTTTTTCCTTGAAATGATAACGACTTGAAAGTTGTTGCACGAAATGATGCCATCTCATCTATATTGTGTACATTATCGTACATTATCAAAAAAAAATTGCTCATAGTTCGTCTGAAATTTCGTACGATCTGCTTAACCCTAGAAACGCATCACGCATCCGCGCTCGAAATATTGCTCTCTCTCTCTCTAAATAGCGGGATTTCAAGATTACGCGTCACGGATATTTCATTCGTCGGCCGGACCTTTCGAGAGGCAACATTGTTTAGGTAAGTATCGCCATTTTTGAAGTATCGGTGACTAGTGAGTCAAAATTACGCATGATTATCTTTTACGTGACTTTTAGAACATAATAAGGGATGGGAATAGGTTACTCATTTGTATGTTTTCTGTTTTAGTTGTGTTTTTTTGCATTGTAAGTAGTCGTTATATTTTATTGTTTTATAGTTGAGGTATCCTGGTGCAACAATGACTTGACGGCACCTGAATAAGGAGGATATCTTGTCTGCTCTTCTTCAGAGTGATGACAAGGTTTCGAGCGATCCTGCGAGCGAACAAAATAATGACGACAGCAATTATGATGTACATAGCGACACAGAAGAGGTGTACGTAGATGAACAACAAGCTGAAGAGCCGTCACTAAGCCAAAACCAACCTGCAGGCAAAGAAAACCTAGAACAACACGCGTCATCATCGTCGAGTTCTGGAATAATAACCCTGCCTCAGAGATCTATTAGAGGTAAGACTAAGCAATGCTAGTCAACAACGAAATCTATCAGGCGTCGACGTATGTCAGCACAGAATATTGTTTGATCTCAGAGGGGTCCGAAGCAAATCACATCGTCGTTTGAGACCAAACGCCTAGAGGTCCTTACATTAAAAATATATTTGCGGGATAATATCGATGATACGTTGCCAAATGTGTCTTCCAGTTCAACACAAGACAACACAGAGCCTCCAAAACCAAAGAAGCGTATATAGTGTACGTCTTTCCCTTCGAAAATAAGGCGGAAAGCTAATGGTTCCTGCAAAATTTGCCAAAAAGGTTATTTGCAGAGAGCATAACGTGGGTGTGTGGCGGAGCTGTATATGACTGATTATTCGACTGATATGGCACTAAATGGAAAATATGGTCTTTATTAACTTCCCAGTTCCCTATGGGAAGTTATTGTAATGGGGTCGATTTTGCGAATCCCAAATTTTGACATATCTCCACGTTTTAAGGTCTCTAGAATCCAAATCCATCGTTTTTAGAAAGATGTCTGTGAGTGTGTATGTACGTATGTGCGGATGTGCGTATGTGCGGATGTGCGTATGTGCGGATGTGCGTATGTGCGGATGTGCGTATGTGCGGATGTGCGTATGTACGTATGTGCGTTCGGAATAATTTTTCGTCTCGATTATCTCAAGAACCAAAGATCGGATTGACGTGGGACCGGTTTTAAACGACGCGTAATTACGTAACTTAGAACTGAATGATTTTTCAGCAAAATCGGTTTTGCCGTTTTTTATTTAGGATGAAAAACCTGAAAAAACGACTAAAAATTGCTTATTTTTAAACTGTTGATACGCACTTTTAATTCGTGCAGATACCAAATACCTTCATATTAATGTTGTTATTATTGTGCGTTTTAGCAAAATTGTGATCAAATTTGTAAAAAATGTTATTTAAAAAAAAGATTAATTTGTAAAATTCCAAACTTATATTATCCGGTTTGGGTGAATGGGAGTAGAGACGCTAATGCAGTTAATAATTGGATATTGTTATAAATTATTTAATAGTGTTAATAACAATCAAATAATATTAATTATAATCTGATATTGTATATATAAAGTCAATTATAATTATTCAGTAACGGTCAAACATTCTTAATAACGAATGGTTATTGTAAATAATAAATAAATACCCTCAATAATAGTTGTGGATTCCGAGGTCGAGATGGAGAACGAAGTTGAGGACGAAGTGGAGGACAAGAAGGATGACGAAGACGAAGAGGACGACGTTTCCGAGGCGTTGGTAGAGGATGACCAGGTGGTGGAGACGTCTTCCTCTACCAAAGCTTTTATGGTTAGATAAAAAATTGATAAAAATAATAAAAGTAATTATATTAATTTAGAATAATAATGTTTAATAATAGTAATTATTAATAAAAGCAAATTATAGCTTTTTATTCACCCCACTGGGAAGTTAGTCGTGTGGGCTTCAAGGGTCGCACTTAGACCACATTTTTGATTTTAATTTTCATTTAAAATGACTGATTGCTATGTGCCAAAAAACATTTTCACAGAAAATAAAAATTGTTATCTCATTTTGAAAATGTATGTAGAAGTTTAGATTAAGCGTCTGTCTTTTAGTAAAAAAACATAAATACACGATATTTTTGGTGTTTATTATTTCATCTGAGCCTAATTGACCTATTTCTGAACCATCCACTCAATTCTTTTAGCTAAATTCGAAATAACAGGTACTTAAAACGCACGCGTGAAAATTACGCATGATTATCTTTAATGTAGTTTCAAATATGATTATCTTTCTAGGGTTAATGCTCGCATCTTCACCACTAAACGCTTTGAAACGAATACAGTGTTGTCCTTGAATTTCTCTAACCAACCGTTAGATGCTCTTAAATTGTCAAAAACTCTTGCGAACATCTTTTGACTGAATCATCAACGTGTAAATTGGAATGCTAAAGCAAAGCGTTACAACGTGAGCTTCTCAATGTCAGTCATCTGACAAAGATTTTCGATCGTTTTCAACTCAACGATGCAAATTTGTTAGCGACAGTGAAATGTACTTGTATTACATGTTTAATTCGCACTTTCAATCTCATATTCAATTGGAATGTATAATACCACAGTAATTTAATCTACTCAATTGGCATGGAGCGATCCACATCTAAAACAATTTCAACAATTTGCAAGCGTTGCATTAATTAACACTGGAAAGGTCGCGCCGGATCTGAGAGATCCACGGTATGTGTTTAGATCTGTGCGTTACAACCGCTTTGATTCTGTGGCTAATGATTGTCAGTATCCTCCTAAATCCGGTATCCATATTTTTCGATTGGGTCGTCGCTGTAAATGTTTGTGGATATTTTCCGGAAATTAACATTGGACGCTGCTCCAGCATTGGCATTGGATCTCACAGATCCTATCCGACCTACTTTGTAACTTTGAAAGGCGTGACCTTTAAAGTGATTAATCTATGAATGAAGTTGGCATAAGTAATAGTGAAAGTGGACACTTCTTGTTTCCGAGCCATACCGTAAATGGTCGCTGACTCTTTTAACGTGCACATAAGAAATTAACGTAGATTTGGATCGAGACAGTGTATTGTTATGATTAATTTTTATTTAGATTTAGGCTAGCAAATAAGAAATGAAAAGATATAACCTATAAACAGAACCAAGAAATAATGAAGACCCAATTGTAGTTCAGACTACAATCGCGTTGCTTTATTTTCGCGACGCAGTGGTTAACAGAGTAGTGTAGAACTGCGATTATTCCGCAAACATTTTTGTTGCGACATTAGCAATAGTGTTGGAGAGTTATGAATTCCGCGCCATTCTATCTGCGGTACGACCGCTTTGATAGGTTGTTTCATAAATCGTATATTTTATAAAAATCTCTATAATATTTTGAAATTTACATGTAATGCAATACAATGTAATTTCTCACACATGATGAACACCGAGCGTTACTCAGCAATCTTTGCATCCAACGCCGAACATTACATAAGATTCAATTCCTGTACCGGATTTCAAAATTCTTTGTCCTTAAATTTTGCTAACTTTTAACACAGTAGCCAACTTCCGCAAGTCATAATTATTTTCCTTGTGAGCGTTTATGATAGCAACCTTTTTTCAACTTTCTATTTTTTCTGACACAAATTTAATGTAAAAAATACGTATGCTATGCTATGCTATGCTATGCACCCTGAATATTTTCTCGAACTCCTGGCATTAAATAATTTGTATAAAAAGGCAAGAGCACGACCAATATCATCATTACCATTTATTGAATATCATTTTTAATGTTTTTTTAGATGAGGCACGCGCAACTTCTTCATATGCAATCAATTGATGGTTTAAATTCATCTAAATTAGAACAAGAGATAAATATTTTATCTCATAAAAGTGGCAACTTCAATGATATCCAAGAAGAAAGGTATTAATTTTGTTTAAGTTTGACTGATTGGAGCATTTGATTGTATGTTTATTTCTAGACCATTTATGAAAACTGAAGTAGTTGACGAGACAGACATAATTATGCAAAGCAAGAATACCAATAGCTTAAGGCTCGATGCGAAAGAGAACACTAACAATGAAAGAAGACTATCAACTTTACCAACTACCCCTCAATTAGCCGCTAACGATTTTTCTTTAAAATATTGTAACATATGCGACATAAGATTTAAATACTTAAGTTCGTACGTGGCTCATAAAAAATTTTATTGTAAAAGTAGCAAAGATAAACGTTTAGTATCTACCTTGGAATTAAAGCAATTGTCACCAACACTCACAACTGATAAAGACCACTTGGAGGCTGTGCTGTAATGGATAGTTTTACATGCAGAATATTCTATCACGAAAGGCGTTTTTCTGATTGCCGGGTAAAATGAAATTTGTTCAATGGAACAATTACTTGAAAAAATCTTTTTTGCTAGTACTATTTCCAGTATGAACTTACTTCAGTTTAACCCAATTTAGCTCTCTAAGGAATAAAATTTATTTGCTAATTATTTAAGACATAATAAAGTAATGCCAAAGCAAATATTAAACAAAAAATTAAAACAAGGAAAAGAATTTTGGATGTAAGATTGAATTTGTATTAAAAATCGGCAAAAAAACATTTCAAATTTGTAAGTGTATCAAATTAACTTCAACGGAGAAATTACGACAATAAAATATTTATTTAGAATTTATTATTTAACTGGACATTTTCTTAGATCGAATTTTGGAAATTTATGCCGGTTATGCATTAAACCGGTTTTTATGAACATTAACATTTGTGAATTGGTATAAGTCGCGAATTTGCCGAGGAAAAACCAACGCTGGGCTATCCAACACTAAGGAGTGTATCGAAAAAATTTACCTTTATAATTATGTCTCTAAAAGTGGTATTAATTGCTTCATCGAGCCATTTTTTTCTTATTTCATTATTGTATTATAATAACTAACATTTACATAAAAATTCAATGAATTTTCATTTCAAGGGAAAAAATTCTGATCTTTCCGTTAACTCCACGTATTAGATTCCGTACAACGGTGTCATTGACCACCATATATGCATTTCTCCACTTATTTTGAATATCTTTTTCGGTTTTAGCAATTTTGTTTGTTTTCTTTAATGTTTTCTTCATTTCAGCCCAATATCTTTCGATTGGTCGAAGTTCTGGACAGTTTGAAGGGTTAGCTGTTTCTGGTACCACGGAGATGTTGTTGTCCTCACACCACTTCATTGTTGATCGAGCATAATAACTTGTCGCTAAATCTGGCCAAAATGCTACAGATGCGTCGTGTTTCTCGATAAATGGTTTTAGTCGCTTTTCTAAACACTCTTCGATGTATACTGCTGAGTTGATGGTACCATTCGCTACAAATTCCTCTGATCTGAGACCACATCGACATATTGTCTGTCAAATCATATACCGCTTCGGAAATTTGTTGCTTTTTTGGTTTTATGTTTTGGGCTTACACCACTCTTTGATCCTGCGGTATAGAAGTCCTGACCAGGGAAATGTGCGAAATCGGCGTTCACGTATGTTTCATCGTCCAAGCCAACACAATCGAATTTGGTCAGGTAATCCTTGTATAGCGTTCGAGCCCGATTTTTCGACCCATTCTCCTTCTCGAATCGATCGGGTACTTTTTGGACTTTATATGATCTAGTTGGATGGCAGTTTATAGTGGCAGCCTCGTTTATCCAAAGATGGCTCACTTAGGCCACTATAGGCCCATTGTGATACCACAAAAGATTGAGACGGCACTAGAACCTACAGGATGACGAGAACCATTTAGATTCTCGTACGAAGTTGGCTATGCAAATCAGCTACTTCCGTGAGGCTGCCCAGAAAAGATGAGCCTAAGGTTTGCATGCGTTTCCTGGATAGTGCTGGGCATTCACACAGAAAGTGTTGAATTGTCTCTTCCTCATCATCCGATCTGCAGCTGCGGCAGAAATTGTGGAAAGGAACACCCAATCTTTTTGCGTGTCTGCCAATCAGACAGTGTCCCGTTAGTACGGATACGATGGAGCTCAAGGTCTCGCGGCTCGTGTTAAGAAGCCGCTTGCTGCGTTTAGAGCACAGTGCGTGCGTGTCAAGTTTGCCTGGTTGTCCTACAGGTTTCTTCAAGTAGCCAGGCCCTATTTGCAGCCTCCATGTAGTATTGCTTGAATCCTAGCTTTATGGAAGCTAAAAGTTGGCCGACTTGGGGTGTAAGTGTATACTCTTGGAGCTCAGTGCCAGCTCGTGCTAGGGCATCTGCTTCGCAATTTCCCGCTATATCACTATGCCACGGTACCCAGCAAAGAATCACTTCACAATGAAGCGATATCATGTATAGTTGTGAGTGGCATTCCATTGCAATTTTGGATGGGGTATGCACACTGGATAGTGGTTGGATAGCAGCTCGACTCTCAGAGAAAATGTTTAAAATTCTTATGGAAATTTTCTGGTTTCTCAGCCAGTCTACTGCCTTGTAAATCACAATGACAGTAGTAAGTGACGTACCTTGAAACCAGGTTTTGTATGGGTGGGAACCTGTTTTTCAATCAGTTTCAAGCAGTGCAGGTTGGTGCTTGGTGTACGCCGATACAAGGGGTTTGGATGGGGAATCACTCCGTTTTTGAGTCTGGTGTACGGGTGCCTGGTGTCTGTATTTGTTGTTTGTAAGAGGGATCTTGCGGTTGGTTGGTTGGGGTTGTCAGGTGGTATGCGGTGGTTTGTTTTTGTAGGAGGGGTGTTGCGGTTGGTTGGTTGGTGTGAGGGGTTGCTAAGCGTAGTTGGTAGAAGGGTGTAGAGATTTGTTCAGGTATGTAGCATAGGTGTGGTGTGAGGGGTTGCTGGGCGTAGTTGGTAGAAAGGTGTAGAGGTCTGTTCAGGTGTGTAGCGGAGATTTGTGTTGTAAGATTTGCATGGCGAACAGATGTGTGCATGTAGATACATTAAGAGTGTGATTTGCGAGGCGTTGAGCGATGTTGTGGGCCCAGTTGGTTGGTTGTTAGGGATGTAAGGTATGCTAGAAAGGAGAATCTATTGAGTTTTTGTGAAATGGATTACCAGGGCGTCATGAAAGGCTGACGGCAAAATATTCATGAAATGCCGTGTGCGCAACTTTTTCTTACTACATTAATTCAATTTTTATATGTAGTATCTGTTCAAGACAACGAATGATGGGGACAGGGTAAAGCCTTGCTCGTACATTTTCTGTGACACTGTTTAAAAATTAGCTTAATGTATTACGAGCCCAATGGTCTTCAATATGCCGTGTTACTGTACGTTATTTGTGCGAAAGGCAAGCCGAATGATGGGTGAAAACAAGGGTGAAATTTTAATGGTAATTGCCATTCATAATGAATTCTGATACTAGCCTTAATGCATTACGAAAAGTATTCAATTAATTTCATACACATGTACGTTGAGATGTATTTAAATAGCCATGATCGGACAGAAGTATGGTAGTACATATAACTATGTATTAATTTTCTTAATACTGCGGGACAGTCTACCAGGAGTTCATTAATTCAGGAGGTTAAAATATCTCAAGTCTTTTTTGAAAGCGAACGAATGATGGTAGAGAGGACGATACATGTTTATTGTAATTAAAGGTATACCCCCAAGGTTGATCGTGACGTCGCATTGACCCTGTTGCAACAGGTGCTTCTTTCGAGTAGAGATGTATCAAGAATGATCAAGTAGGTAACGGCAGATGAATCGTTTTTCTTGTTTTTGCTGGGGAACTGTAGATTGAGGGTGGGTATCATTAAAATAGCGACTTGTCTTCCGCATTTCGCAGGAGTTTTTCTTGTTGTTGCTGGGGAAATGTAGATTGAGGATGAATATCATTAAAATAACGACTTCTCTTCCGTGTGCATGTACATATCTTACACTTTATTGCGAAATGGAGTAATTAAGCGATATGGCTCAATTTGCAATGTGAATTAATTAGCTTTATGAGAAAATGACGTTTGGTTAACACGGCCGCTAGCACAGACTACATGCATATGCTTGCAATTTGTACATTGTGTGGCGTGGAAAAATTTGTATAAAAATCCGTGGCTGGTACCATGGGTTATGGCGGACAGCATTCTGATAGGTTATCAGAGAGGTAAGTAATTTTACTTTTAAGGTATTATTTTTTATATAATAAATTTTCTATATTTTTGGTTACAGCATTATTATAAATTTTTGGTAAATTGCGGCCCCACAAGGCCTATTTTACAGCTGACGTAAGTTAGCTCAGCATGTTTTTTAAAGAAATTCCGCGACGAATGACATTAGAGGAATATCGCAAGACATATTTGACCCTAGATCTCCAACGACCGCAAAAAGTTTTGGCTGAGGTTGCACCAGCCGAACAGAGTTTCCTGCCTGAAGAACCAGCGTCAGGAGCCGCAACAGAGGGAAATCAACAGCCCGTAAAGGTGAGGAGGGCGTCACCTCTTCCTGGACCTCAACCTCTGACGATAGAAGAGCTACAAAGACGGTTGCAGCGCAAAAGGTTCGTGCCTGAACCTACGTCAACGCAGCCCCCCAAAAAAGAAGCGTGGTGGACGTCAGGTGAAGTTTCGTCAGCAGAGGGCTGAGCTGCACAGAATAATACCGCTAACAACTGGAGCGGATAAAATTAGGTTAATAAAAGTGTTAAATAGTTTAAAATAGTGTATTGGTTTTAATATTGTAAAATACAGAGATATGTTAATTTAGATAGAAAATAAAAAGATGGAAAATATAATTAAAGATTTTAAAATTGAGTTAGCATCTAGGTCTGTAGATTGTATTACCTGGTTGAGGAATACAACAAATAAATTTAGGGATGAAAATACTTATCCGACATTAGATGAGAAATACAGGTTTTTACTACAGTTGATAGAGTTTTCAAAGCTACATCACCTGTTGTTTTCAAATGGTTTGCTAAGCGAAATATTTAATCTTTTGGTGAATAATGAAAACTCCTCCAGCTCTAATGATGTTCAACAAGAATGTGATGGTGAAGGTGATCAACAAGGGGGTGGCTCAAGCGATATATCAAGATCGTTTAAAATAATTTCCAGGAAAGAGAAACAATTTAAAAATTTTAACGTCACAGGTTTCAACCTAAGTTTTCAGATGAAAGACTTCACTAATATAGCTGTTGTTCCTTCAAGTGCTTTAGAAAAAATATTTGATAAGATAATTGCAGACATTCTTGGTAACGCAATCTCGGAGTGTAAAATGAGCTTTAAAATAACACTCCCAAAATCACCACACGTTAAACCCATATGGTTGAGTTTAAAGCCTGTTCAGGAAATTAATGCTAAATACATAATGGGTCTTATAGCAAATGTCAATCAATCAAACACTACATTTCTTTCGGATGATATCATTCAGTTCCATGCGGATGTCGTAAACATTCCTTTCGGTGGGGGCGTATAAATAAAAAGTACACAGATGATGATGAACTTTTAAAAAGGAAAAAAGTATTAGTGGATGCGGGTAAAACCACTAAAGCTGACGATCTTTCATGTTTACCAAAGTGTATTTGTTACGCAATGGAAATGGTTGAGGGTAATATAAGCCATGTTAATAATTCAGTCATTTTACAATCTTTGGATTTGAAGGCTGATCAATTGTGTAAAAATGCCAAAGTGGTAATCAGTGAGAATGGATGCAACATCCTAGATCTTTATAAATTTCAAAAATGTTTATGTGGGTATTAAATTGTTGTTTTCGATCATATTCGAGATCCGAATTCCATCCTTTTTAAAATTCCGCTACTGGAGAGTACAAAACATTTTTACGTCATACAATCGGTCACCGGATTGTTTTCCAGAATTATATTTGTAACTATTGCGATAAAGTTTCAAATCATTCGTTTCATAAATGTGAAATGAAATGTCCGTACTGTATCACATTCCTACCCTGCGTGTATGTATCACAGATGATTGACTGTAGAGAGTGTAATCGTGGGTTTAGAGGGCCGTTATGTTTCGCTAACCATTTAGATAAAAAGTTCAGAGGAAAAACTGTATGTGACACTTTCAAGATATGTATATTTTGCACAAAATTTATGAATTTTACATTCAGAAAAGGACTCAAACATCAATGTGATGAATGCTTCTGTCAGATGTGTTCAAAAATACAACCATCCCAACATAACTGTTTTATAAAGCCCTACATAGGTAGAAAGGATAAAAAGTTTCTCATAATTTTTTTTGATTGTGAAACTACTCAAGGCGGCCTGTGTGTCTATAAGTTCTTTGGCTGTTATTATCACGGTTGTAGAGATTGCTTCAAATTTCAAGAAACGACTGAAAATAGCTCATTGGGTTTAGAAACATTAAATCAAAGATATGAAAGCACACAAAGACATATCGAGGCGATAAGGAGAAATGGATATAATCTGGTATATTCGTGGGAATGTGAATTTAAAAATGTACTAAATAAAGACTGGGGTTTAAAAGAAAAAGTGCGGGAATGTTATAACGATATAATGCCTCCATTATAGGTGCGGGATGCTCTATTTGGAGGTCGTACTGAGGTATTCAAATTATACCATAAAGCAAAAGAGGGAGAGGTAATACGTTATTTAGACTTTACCAGTCTGTACCCGTATATCAACAAATACGCACCGTATCCCATAAAGCATCCTGGGATATTTCGAAATGACAATATACCTCCTATACATGAAATTATTTCAATGCATGGTTTCATTAAATGCGATGTAATTGCTCCCAATAACCTTCTCATTCCTGTGTTACCCTTGAAAAACAACAATAAATTGTATTTCACACTCTGTAAAAAATGTGACGAGAAGAATAAAGTTTCAAGTTGTGATCATTCAGATGATGAGCAAAAACTCACACGTACATGGGTAATTCCTGAAATGACCTTAGCTGTAAAAAGAGGGTACAAAGTCATGAAAGTATATGAATTATGGAAATATGAATACACAGTGTACAACCCTAATGCAAAGACTGGCGGATTGTTTACTGAATATGTTAATATTTTTTTTGAAAATTAAACAAATGGCTAGTGGCTGGGGTAATGAATATATAAGATGAGCTTAAAGATAATTTTATTGAATCATACGAAAGGCGGGAATGTATTGTTCTTGATAAAAACCAAATTCAGAAAAATTCTGGTCGACGTAATATTGCCAAACTTTGTTTAAACTCATTGTGGGGCAAGGTCGGTCAAAGGGATGATCAAACAAACACTAAAGTGATTAATAATTTCAAACAATTTTGTGAGCTTCTCCAATCACCAGGTGTAGAAATTTGTTCAATTTACCCGGTTGATAATGACAACATGTGGGTTACATAGAAATATGTAGAGGAAAATCTGAGAACTTTACCACATGCAAACATACCTATCGCAGCTTATACTATGGCACTAGCTAGAATTAAATTATACGAACTATTGGAAAAACTGGGTTCATCGATTCTCTACTGTGATACAGACAGTGTCATATTTGTGAATAGTAAAGACAAACCAATAAATTTTCCGATCTCTGACTTCCTGGGTGATCTGACCAATGAGGTGGCATGCTATGGTTCTGATGCTTATATATCGGAATATGTGAGTACAGGCCCTAAGACATATGGTTTAAAAATTGAAACTGAACATGGTCCCGAACATGTGGTTAAATGTAAAGGCATAACTCTTAATTTCGAAAACTCAATAGTTGTAAATTTTGAATGTTTAAAATCTTTAGTTTTGGAGGATGATTTATCTGATGGCGTACATGTGACGACCGAACGTAAAATCAAGCGAAAGCGTCCTGGTGAGATTTACTTGTGACAAAATAGTTGTGTTGGATGAATATTTCTCTTACCCTTATGGTTTTCAAAAGGTGTAGATCAGACTGCTATGGTAACACTTACAGTTTTTTGTATAGAGAATAAATATTATCCATTTTTATTGTATGAAATTTTGTTCTGCATTTTATATTTGCATTTTATAGTTTAGTTATAGTGATGTTTGTCCTGTTATGAAATTGAGTAATTACTTTTAGATCATATGATGAAATTCGAATAGTTGTTAATATAAAATATAAGAACCAGTACTCTAAACATTTCTTTCATTTCATTGCTAGTCTTGCAACCATCAGATATTGCACATATTATTGTAGACATAGCACATTGTGTGTGGAAATAACGGGCAATATTTTGCGAAATAGCTTGCTGTCCTACAATTCGGATCACCTCTACCATCAATGTATCATCTTTCACCACCGTATCCACACCAGGAGTTATCTTTTAAGGGCTGCAAACAGAACGACTTTGACGTGGATGACATTAACTGTTCGCACTGGAATGATGGTAATATCAATTACACCAGTTTACCAGATATATTTGAAAAATATGCTACATCGACGATCTATGTAAAAGGTGAGATGAAAGAGAAGTTTGTGAAAAAATATCTACCATCAACAGATATAATCCAGTTGCAATTACCAAAACTTAGCAAACTGAGAAAGTTTCACACATATTGCGAAATTCACGAGGGGACACAGTCCAAGCGATATGCAGTGCAAAACTGTGTAAACATATACTTATATATGCTAATAAATGAAAAATATTGAGTAAAAGATGAAAATGTGTTGTTATTTAATACTTTTATTAACCAATCGTTATATTATAAATAATTTGAGGATTACAAAACCATGGAATTTCATCAAAAAGTCGAGAATAGTTTATGTGCACATATGAAGCACGTGAGGGTATAAAAAAGTCATCACTCGATAGTTGTAAAACATCTTCAGCCTTACATACAGTTGTATACTTTTTGAAATACTCTCTCACACTGTCGGTTGCGTTGTTGTTGTGGTACATAATAATATTGAAGAATTCCATCTTCTCGAACAATTTTAAAAGGTTCTGGGATGTTAGCCGGATAATACCTTGATCGACTGGTATGATGTACTCCTTTTAAATCAGCTTGTGTTGCTTTTACAGTTTCAATATTTTCTTGCTTCATCTTGATCAGATAAATGTACAATCAAGTCCACCCTAGGTAGTTAGTTGATACAGGGAAACGTCCAGGATAACTGAAGATTATTTTAACCTGAAATCTGAGTGGATCGAAGCCCAACGTAACTTTCCGGTTTTGACATCCATCCAGATAGTAGGTGTAGTTCAGTAACACATCTTTACCATGAGCCTCGGATCTTTTCTGCCTGCAAGATCTTTTAGTAACTAATTCAGCTGTGCCTCCAGGTTTGCTCCTTTTGTTAGATCGCTGCGGTTTTGCAATGTCCACGATTTTCCGAATAGGTGATGTCATACTGCCCGAAAGGTTATCAAAGTAAGACTGAAAGTCAGGGGTTTCTGGCCGATCCCTTTATACTGAGCTCACGCTGCTTTTTTTATAGCGCATGTCTCCTGTCTACAGGACTGGTTGTAACACTCCCCTACATTTTGGGAAGAGCCCCTCGAATAGAATCTCCGGAATAAATTAACTATTTCATCATCATTGGTATCATAGTTGTAGTAGAGAACCGGCTCAAAAATCTTTTGAAGCTTCTACCACTACAACGAAAATAAAGAAATACACAGCTTCTGAGAAGTATTCAACATTTACAAGGCAATGTGCCATGACTTCTGCTGTGTTCTAGAGTAAATACTATCAAAATCTGAATGTTATTGCGATATATATATATATATATATAGCTTTTTTAAAAGCTTGTAAATACATTCCGATTTTTGTCAATTTCAAGCCTTCCATCATATTCCACGTAAATGATACAGGTGGCGCATTTCTTTAAAGCTTTTTTGAATCTTACCTTGATCCTTACCACATTTTGGTTTAACAAACTAGCGCATCCCGAATCGTAAGAGCTGTCTGCTGTTAAATCAAATGCTAGCAGAAAACAGCCATCATCAAAGAATTTCTTGGATATCTGATGACCTTTATCAAAATAATTGATTCCAGTCCCCTTGAACAGAAAAATATATCTTCTATTGCTAACTGGTGTTTCGTGCGAATAATCAAACTTTAGAGGAAGGTTTGGTACTTGAACACCATTTACTGATAGAGTGAAGTTGTTAATATTGTTATGCTTAAAGTTGAATCGATTCTTTGTGCGTTTTCCGGTGTAGGAGTCATTATCCACCATACCAAAAACTAGCAAATTCGGTAATTATCCTATCACTACATTATCAAGAGATATAGTATAGGTGTTGGTGGGTAAAGTGTAGGTTTTAACTTCCAGCCGCTTGTAAGGATATACTGCATTGGAGCGCTGTAATACAGCTTCATGTGCTATTAATATACTGGGATTGATCGTAACATGATTCATGAACAATGTCGCTTCTAGAATATTTACACGTGGATTAAAGTCATCTTCTTTCGAGTACAAATAAAATTCCGGGTTTTCCAATGAAAATGTTAAACGGAAGTCCACTCCATTCCTTAACAGTTTATCCTGATTCAACATGTCACTATGAATTGTGACCATCAGTTCAACGACGTTACTCTTTTCCACCATCGCAGACCTTTTAAGATAGCCCTCATTTATTTCAGTAGGACCACCGCCAGGTCTTGAGTCTTCAATCATCTCCATCTCATTCTGATCTAGATACCAACCGGCTGATTCGAGATGAGTTGATGCAGCGTCGTTACCATAGTTCAGTAAATTTTCAATATAGGCGCGATAGTGGTAATTATTGTCTGTCTGAGCTATATTCTTACCATTCAATTGTACAGTGCATTGTCTAAAAAGTGAATGCATGAGGTTGTTAGCTACACCTACGTGATCAGCTAAAATAACAGTTCCATCAGCTTTCTTAAGTTTCTCCTTTCCCGTGAAAAGTTCTTCCTTGCCATTCTTTAGTTTAATCAGCTGCACTTTGAGGCGTAAGTAAATGCTGGATAAGTCACGATATGTATCTCCATGGCCGAGTGAGACAAATTCCAACACAGAAGAAATGTCTAGTGATGCAATAGGTTTGTAAGCAACCTCTTCGGTCTTCAGAATACTGTTTTGAATTGATGGTGAAGTAAAAACATCCAATTCAGACTTCATACATTCATTCTGCATCGTGATGGTATTATCTACTTGTCAAATATACCCAATGTACGCTTTCTTAATTGACCTCGTCTTTTTATAGTTTTCTTAGTTTTCCTCGATGATAGCTTTCTCACTTTTCTCCTTCTTTTACAGTTAGGCACCGATTTCAGTTGCTTGCTTGTGTAAGGGTTAGCTCGTTTTATAGCTAATCTCCTACCTTAGATTTTATCAAAGATTTTATTTATACCTTTTTGGTCTAATTTGTGTACTGCAGATTTTCCTTGCTCCTTTAGTACCTGCTTCAGTGGTCTGCTTCATGCCTCTTTAAAAATGGCCTATCCTGTTTCGACGACTTGTTTACCTATAGCTCTTGCTCCACGTAGAAATAATGGTTGGAGATAGCGTACCAATCCACTAAAAAAACTACTAACCCCCCTTCCTCGCTGGTAAGAAAGTGGCGATCGATACAATTCTCCAATGTCAGATAATTTCCACCACGCTGGCCAAGGTAGTATTGTGCCTAGTGTGAATTGATCTCATTAACATAGAGGCGTGTTCAATCCCGTATCAAACTATGTTGTTATTTCGAACTTGCGAATATTTATAGATTCTTACCTTCGTCTGAAATGAAGCATGATGAAAGTTGGAGTAAAGCTAGATTCAAAGTTGACTAGCTCGCCATGATGGTGTGTAATTTTGATTGAGATACTTTCAATAAAAGTTTCCTCCAGTGGACAGTACTCCACATGATCGAATCTTAAAATGCCAGCACAACTTCCCAACGGGATTGTTCGTAGATTTCTTGCCAGTTTACTTCCAGTTATCCTGCGTTTAATATTATCCGTATAAACATATATCAAATTGTTTCCTTCACAATTTCAAGTACAGACAAAGATTTTTTCAGCTGACTTATACTGTCCAGCATTATTGATTTATCAAACGATTGATTGATTGATTGTTGCATCGATCGTTTCGGGGTCGCGTTTCTCAACGGGTGTCTTCAGGAATGCGTCGATGAATAAGTCAGCAATATTATCAGTTTTATCCACTTCTATTGGAACTAAAGTGTTAGCATTTGAACCATCGGCTCTTTTGTATGGCATGTTAATAATGATTTGAAAATCAGTTTTAACCCACTTCTCTGGTGATACTTCAGTACCGGACTCTTAAGATCCTCGGATTGCTGAGGCAATTTTGTTAAACACCTGCTTTCGTAATTGATATGTTGTGGTCCTAGATGACTTTCCTTTCTCAAGTACCTCTTCGTCATTAAATTCAATTCCGCTTAGTAACAAGGCTATGAAATCTGTTATGTTAATCAGTGACGCAATAGGCAGCTCTACATTAATACCACGTTTCCATCTACCCCAAATCTCGAGATTTCGGGAAATTTTCCAAATCCTCTTCGAAAGCTTGAGATTTCCCATATGAAAATCGAAATCTAGTCGCGCCGAAATCTTGTAGATTTCATTGAAATCATCTTGAAATCTCATGGTTTGTCATGGCAATGCCATAGGCAATCCTGCAAAGAATTGTATTTCAGCGCATTCAGCAAGTGTCAAATCGTGTTTTGATTAGAATGACAAGTGGTGTTGATGTCACAGAAAAGTAACATAAATGTTAACAGTAATTACTTCTCGCTATAATTAGCCAATTATTTACTTTTGTAGAGTTTAGGATGGATGTTAATCACCGGCGAAAACAAAAGAAGTTGTGGCCGTGCGGCGAGGAGCTGGCGTTAATCGAACTCTGGAGAAAAAAAAATATCGGAACTATGGGGCCAAAGAAAAAAACAGCCATGTTTTCGCCGACATGGCCTTATTCCGGAATGATAGAGGGTACAATTTGTGTCCCGAGGAAGTAAAGATTAAAATACACAATCTGACCAACCGCTATAAGTGAGTAGTATACAAAGAAGTGTGTGATGAAAAATTCACTATTTTTTATCTTTAGGTCAGAAAAACGGATAATCGGACCATCCAGTGTGTAGTGGATCTACACGTATCTACACAATCAATCAGCATTTTACTATAAACTAAACCCACAAATCAATAATCAATGAGCAATCGTAGAATATACAAATGCATAATTTACGATCACCTTGTAATGCTCACTTTGCATACTCGTTTTGCATTACACATAATCTACTCACACGAAAGTCCAATTCATGTTATCGCTAAAAATAGACACATGAACGAATGTTTATACTAACCCATCGCGATCGCACCAGACTAAGCGGCGCCTAGCATTGGCAGGTGTAATGTACACACAAAGTACGAAACCTGAGTAGTCATTACTCATGGACTATTATGAGTGTTGCATATTACTCATGGACTATTATGAGTGTTGCATTTCACTCATGGACTATTATGAGTGTTGCATTTTAAATTGGGTCATATGGAAAAATGCTGATCGATATTTTGATTGGTAGAATGAATTTACCATATTCAATTCTTCCAGTTTTAGAGTAGGGATTATGTATTAAGTAGAATAAAATATTAGAGTAGGGATTATATGTTAAGTTGTAAAAAGTGTATAAAAGAAAATTGTAGAAAAGAAAATATAGTCATAGTTAAAGCGTACTTTTGACTCGTTTTTATCAACGCATTATTGCCGTAGTTTGGCAAAACGCTCGAGCCGTAACTTGGCTTTAGAAGCGCCTCAATTCTAGCGTAACCAGTCGCTAAAAGTAAAACTTAATAAAAATATCGTCTAGCTTGGATCTTGAATCCTGCGCCAGACATGTGGCAATTAACTTGCCGGTAGGTACCCCAATTTAACCCTGTTCCCTCACTAAAAGTGCGCTTTTCTTATACAGCGCTAAAACCCGGATCTCCCTTGAAGAATACAAGATCCGGCGTTCGGCGTCCAACACCGAGAAGGCATCTCCTGCGACGAGCTATCGTTTACAGGCCTATCCTTTACATGGCGATCCTGCCTACCTTTTACATTGCATAATGCCTATCTTTTACAAGTGGCTCGCCGTCGGGATGGTATTTATACATGCTGTCCATGATATCATTGGCAGCTATAAAATAAATGAAAATGCGAGTTTAATACAGGAGAGCATTTTAAAAGGTCTTTGTATGCATATATTGTAGAATTAATTTTTGCAGCAGAAGTATTGATTGTTTGTATATTCTTCCAGATGGTCTCAACAGCTCGCAAGCCAGTGTTTACTGTGCATCAACATCCGCAAGTGCTGATAGGCGAGCAGCATCTTCTACACCCAGACGATGAAGGAAATCCAATTTCCAATGAATCAGCTCCACCTGCGAAACGGAAAAAACACTGAAACACTTTCTGGTACTGGGGCGCTATCGGAAATGTTATTTTCTACGTGCGGTTGCGCCCTTTCACTGATTTCTTCGTAGTGCTGTAACTCTTCTAGCCAATATTGGTTGATGCTGTCGTTTCTATCGTTTAAGAAGTTGTGAAAAACACAACAGGCTTTTATTATTAGAGGCGTATTTTCCACATTGTTGTCGATTCCTTTCCCCACTCGTCTGAACCTAGCCTTTGCCTGCCCGAAGGCGTTCTCTACAACTCTTCTACACTTCGAAAGTGTATAATTGAACTGTTTTTGAACATTGTCTGCTGAGACACGGAATGGATACGGCTTCATTAAATTATCCGAATATCGAAAGGCAGAGTCCCCGATTATAAATACGGGAGCATCTACTCCGTCTATATTTGTAGCCATATTTCGCAGAAGAGGGCTACTCAGCTCATCTAAAATAAAAGGTCGTGAACCGGCACATGCAATGACAGCTGCGTACTTACCTATAGCGCCTAAACCCAATTTCGCAAATCCTTGAACATTATTATTAATTTTTTCCCTGGTTAAAGGGAATATGTTGAAGCATTCTGGCCACAAAGCATGCCATACCTCTTGGCAAAATTCTAGAACTATTTTGCATACAGTGGCTTTGCTAACACCAAACAAATTCCCTACTGTGCGGTATTCTGCCGAAGAACCGAGTGCATAAACGGCTATTGCAACTCTTTTATGCAAATCAATGCAGCTTCTGAATACCGTATTAATTCTGGATATCGCTTTCACCTTCGAACATAATGTAGCAAATGACTCCTTGCTCATCCGGAAGTTTTTTTTTAAAGAAATGCGCTCTATTTAGCGACGTCATGCTCCCAAAACGTTTTCGAACGAACCTAAAACCAATATTTTATTATTGTACTTCAAACAAATTTCCTTTATATTTTAATATAAACTTACCAATGTCCATAGTCTTGGAGGTTTTCTCCAACTTAGCATCATACACAATAATTGCACTCTTCTGCGATGCAGGATCCTTAAATTTTTAATGTGTTTGCGCTTCATGTTTATATAGTAGTTTCTCCTAACTAACGAAGCCAAAGATACCGCTTTAAAACTAAGCTGCAACACTTGCACTTTGCGCTTGATTCGTTCATGATGAATTATTGCATCCATTGCTAAGATTCTCAAATCTTCCATTACCATTTCACACTCTAACAATTGTTTAAAACTCCGCAATTTTACCGAAAGATACACACCGCGATTTCAATAACGAGACTTCGAAATTTTTATGTCATCTCATGCAGACGTCAGTGCCAGCCAAAATCCGATTTGTAAATGGAAACAGTTCTAAATCACCTCGACCTAATCTCGAGATTTGGGGTAGATGGAAACGTGGTATAAGCTTCACGCCATAATCTTTCAAATGAAATGTATAGGTGGCAGTGGCGAGGCGTTCATATAAGCCGATTCCCATCGGCTTCCCTTTCCAAATATGTTCCAAAAATGTCTAACACTTCAGTTTTATAAGGGAATGACGTGTTTATTTACTAGCATGCATCACTGTAAACATGCACAATCGTTCCACTTGATCTCAGTGTTTATTCCATCATACTCCTATCTCTTCATTCTACACATCCTGATAGTTCCATAATAGCCAGCAAAGCGATCAACATTTGTAAAAGTTGCAGTAAAGCTTTTCGAGTCTCGAATTCATCAATAATTTAAGATGCCGTGGGCATTCAACTCCCGTTTGTTGGAATGACAGCTCGGTTTTCCTCAATAGGATACGGAAACAAATCAAAAAGCCGGTAGCGTTTCCGGCTTGCGAATCAGCTTTGAAAATTGATGCTAGAAAATCATCGAAAACTCCCAATTAAAATACATACTGTTGCAATAGTCTATATGTCTATACCTTGATTGTTGTAGCAGGAAATTCACGTAAGCTTTACTAGTAACTGATCGTAATTTAAAATGTGTGCAATAGAAAGAATGATTACGGTAGTATTTCTCTATATGTTCATAATATACTGCTTTGTCTGTTAAGGGTCCATTTCTCTTAAGTAGTAAGCGGCTTACCCACAGTAATTTTTCATCCCTCGCCACTGATGGGTGGTCGGTTGAATAGCCGCTTCTTTATCCCGTTTCTTCCTTAAATTATTTGACGGATAAATATATTGATCAACCATCTGTAATAATTCATTGTGGTTTCGTTTGTTTCTTGGTATCTGTCCAATTATGTAGTCTATAAGCGCTCGGAATAATTCAAATTTTGCATCTGACTTTAAATAAACTTTCTCAGCAATCTTTCCGGACTGATAAATATGTATGCAAAAACTCTTTCTTCTATAATACTTCTTATGTCGGAGATCACCTTTCCATCTCTATCTTCTTCGATACGATCGTACATTATTTGTTTAATTTCGGTCAGCTAATAGTTATATTAGTCAGGTCTAATTGCTAAGAAAAATGACGAAAGAAATGATGAAAAGTTCATATTATTTGCCGTGTAACATAACCTTTGCAAATCATTAGCATCCCATCTAAAACGAACTTGATACTTTCCCAATTCAACAACTTTAGCGATTATTGCTTTTGAGTATTTTTGAACTGGTAAAGATTGTGAAGCTTCGGTAACGCTGAAATCTTCAGATGGTATAGAACGTTTAGAAATTTCGCGGCTACCTGATTGGTTTTTCTTCTTTTTCCGTTTAGATAGAGCGATCTCCGTTATTCCGACATACCGGTAAACTTACACACACTCGGTTATATATTTTCAAAAGATGATAGCGTATTGTCAGGGTAAATGCCTAAGGAACTGCTGCTCAAGAGACACAAGTAGAACTCGTCATCTATTATGTTTATAGGCATTTTTAAATTCTCTCCCAATTCAGGTTTTTAACTCTGGAACTAGGCTCGGTCTTCAATCTCAACCGCTCACTTTGCCGAGCAGGCTTTCTTATGGGAATGTCAGTCTCAAATTGATCATGGTTTAGACGAGAGGGTCTTAATATAGATTGCTGTCTCATTCGTGACATCATTGTCTTCTTTCAAACTATCTGGGGAGCAATAATACGTTAAAAATGTTTTTTTAAATATGTCGGTGCGAAAATGTAAGGTGTCATTTATATCCTGTGTTAGGTCTATTAGCAAATGGCTATGAGGTTGTTGAGTTATTTCTTTATATATTCTCATAAGCACCGGACCGTTTTCAGGGTATATCTGTTTAGCGAGATGATGAAATTGACTCTTGTCTCGTGGGATCTTGAAGCGTTCTAGATACTTACAGTTTAGCGAAATATCCCGGCAAAATTTTCCCTGATGGAAAACATTCTGAGTCACCAGAACGAAAGACAGGTTACAATGATGCGAGCCTTTGGTAAACAACTCACACACTTTTGTGTGAAAAAGCATTCAACATCATATCTTCCAGTACAATTAGGATTGGTTGATTCGTGCTATTTGGAAATTCCTCAGGAATAGAGTATAGAACTTCGTTCAGCGTTACACCAAATAGTTTTCTTCACTGATGGTTGAGTCATTGTCGTTTTCCTGCAGCCAGACGGGCCTGCCACCATCATTGTAAAAGGGTGCTTAGAGTGCAGCATCTTTTTGTGTTTGGAGAAGAAGAACTTCTTGAAAAAGCCATTTTAAAACTTTTATTTATACACTTTTCAAGATGAGTAGAAGGCAAATTGTTAATGAACTCCATAGAAATGCTCGAAAAATCTTTAAACGTCGACGTGTTGTTATAAGGGGTATTGAGGATCTTTGGCAGGCAGATCTGGTTGATATGAGTGCGTATGCATTTGTAAATCGCGGGTATAAATTTCTATTGACAATAGTTGATACATTTTCCAAGTACGCTTGGGCTCTCCCCGTCAAAAGTAAAAATTTCAATGATGTGGTTAAGGCTATGGAATCAGTTCTCAAACAGAGACGTATACCCCGAAAGCTACAAACCGATGATGGAAATGAATTTTGCAATAAAATATTTCATTGGATAGTGAAAAACTATGAAATAAACCATAATTCTACATTCAGCGCGCTAAAAGCTTCAATTGTCGAGAGATTCAACCGAACTCTGAAAGGCAACATGTGGAAAGAGTTCAGTATGAATGGGAATTATCATTGGATTAGCATTATACAGAAGTTGACGGACAAGTACAACAAAACAAAACATCGCATAATCAAGATGCGTCCCATAGATGTTAACGTAACAAATGAAGTACATCTACTTGCAACTGTTAATAAGAAAGTTAAGGTGGTGTCAAAGCCTAAATTTAAAATTGGAAATCATATGCGAATAAGTAAGTACAAGCATGTGTTTGAAAAGGGCTACACACCAAACTGGTCGACTGAAATATTCACTATAAAGGAAGTGAGAAAAACACAACCACGTACATACTTTCTTGAAGATTATTAAGGTAAAACCATACAAGGTGGTTTCTATGAAACAGAATTATTAAAGGTGAAATAACCCGATGTTTACCTTGTTGAGAAAATTTTTGAAAAGGGTAAAAATTCGAGCTTTTGTAAAATGGCCAGGTTTTCCTTCGGCGCTTAATTCATGGGTAGATATAAAAGACGTAATGTGAATGCATTCCAGGATCCTATCACAACTCGCTGAAATTGCAAAACACGTTAGATTTGCAGACAGCGTTCACATGAGGTATATGATAGCCTGGGGCTATGCGTATCGCATGAGTCGTAAAGGAGAGTGAGAAATACATGCTCGTGATAGGTTTAGATTTAATTATCGCATTTCACAATTACATGAAATTATAAAACCCGTTCTCTCTAACAAATTCAGGGAGAACATTTTCAATGAGAGGTCTTCATATATTGTATAGTTCAAAACCAACCTTTGAAAACATTGTCAGTTTACAAACAAACTTTATGCGAACAAGATGACTAGTGCTGTGGAACTACGCAAATATGACGACTTTGTTGCGGAATATATGGATGTACTTCTGGATCAACATCGTGAGAGGCTGCTAAGTGATATCAAAACATTAAAGTTATACTCAAAGATCCCATCTACCACATCAATTCACGGAATACACTACAATTCATGTCCATGGTTTTATGACAATGCCGAATCCGGACCGGATACATGTGAGTGTTGTGATGTTGAAAAAGCCTCCAACAGAATACGGAAGTTAATGTGTTTTTATTACAGAGTAAGAAATGCTAAGTTTTGAAATTATATAAGTGACATTTTAATACAATGTTAAATTACATTCGAAATCAGTCTTTTATTTCTTCATACAGTTGTGATATGGAAAAAGTGAATTGGAAATAAAAACAATGTTGTATGACAAAAAAATGCTTTTTATTCATCAGTGCTATCTTGAACAAATTTTATTTTGAAATAACCACCCCTTGTGTCGTCTTTACCCTCGAATATGAGATTGAAATTTGTGATCTCGTTCAGCTCCTCAACCTCACGTTGTTTTTTATTTTCTCCGAGAATCTTGGCGGAGGAAAACAGTAGGTCCCCTCCACCAAATGTACAGTGATGCGTGCTCCATACTGCGTGGTTATCAATCGAAAACATTTAATTCTGTATTTTTTACCTACGTCCAATGTAGCAAATGCAACATGTTGATCAGGGGTATAGTTGCAGATGTTGTTTAAAAGTGCCACGGTTTTCTTAAAGGAAAAATTGATAGTAAACCTCAGCTATCAAACTTAGTTGCATTACCTACCATTTTCAAAGTTCTTTATATATTCGCACTGAAACAATTTGAAAACTTTAGGTGGTGAACCCTAGTTAGCTTACACAAGCTGCAAAGTAGACCTTTATCGGGCTGCAATTTATAAAATTGTAAAAAAATTATCTGTAACAGGCAAGTAGAATTAATGTGGGTAATTTGTTCGTGGAGTATCACTGAACAGAGAAATATCAGTTGAACGTCTTTACGTCTTGCATCCGAGTTTTTAACTGATCATTGTTGTCGGTCGCTAAGCAGCGCACCTTCACTAGAGAGGGTGGGGGGGGGGGGGGTTCATGCGCGTAGCCATCAATTAAAGGTCCGATCCCACATTCGGCCATTCCTGCCATTCTTCGGTCTCTAGAGAATCATACTCATACCGCTTCATATGGTCTGCTGATGATTTGGTCATTCTGGAACCTTCCCAGTCACCTTCGCGAATCACTTCGTACCGATCGTTTCCGTTTACTTCTGAGACTTTGGAAGGACCCAGAAATTTGCCTTTGATCTTAAAACCCAGACCGAACTGCGTCCTCTCAATAGCAACTAGATCGCCTACATGATATTGGGCAGCTGGCTTGCACTTCCGATCGTAATTCTTCTTCTTCTCTTCTTCTTATTTTTGCGATGTTCTCCTTCGTGATAGCACGTAGATCTTCATGCTGTTTGTCGAATAGAGATATTGTCTCTTGATCGACCAATGTCAGCAATTCGACGTCTTCTTTTTGTCGTATCTTTATTCCGAAGAGCACCTCGAAAGGGCTGACTCCTATGCTCCTCTGATAAATGCTGTTTATTGCCCATTACACCTTTATACATACCGATACCGTTGATCCGGACATTCGTGAGCCAATTTCGTCAGGATTGGGATCATGATGCGGTTCACCCACTCAACTTGTCCGTTTCCTCTTGCTACTCCTGTCGTTATCAACACGTGTTCGACATTTCCTTTGCGCAGTAGTCACGGAAATCGTTCGATGTAACGCTGAGCCACGATCACTAACGATTAGTTGCGGATTTCCGAAGATCTTTCGTAAAACTTTTCAACCTGTCCAGTAATTCCTTTGCATTAGTTGTTTTCGTCGGATAAATCCAAACGAACTTCGTGAAACCATCGACAACGACGAGTAAATGCTTGCACACCTTCGACGTTGCTGTCATCAGTCCAAGGTGGTTGATATGATAAGTCGAAAATGGCACAACACTCTTCGGTATAAGTCTGAGCATACCCTCTCTCTTTCCCCGCTAGTTTTCGGCCAGTATGCAAGGCACGCAGCAACTTACGTATTTATCGAGCTTCTCAGTTAATTTTGGAATGTAATATTCTGATTTTAAACTCTCGAGCATCTTCTTCATTCCGAAATGTCCTTTTTCATGTGCTCTGCGAATAACATCTCGATGCATACTCGCTGGCAGCACGATGACATTCTTTTCGCCGTTCCTCTTCATCAGAATCCCGTTTTCGCAGATATAATCTTCGTATGGTTCTTTTTCAAGAATCTTCTTGATGACTTGTAGTCTTTCTTCATCATCCTGTTGTTTGCGTATCATCGGCATCAGTCTGTCCTCGATTATCATCGCCGGCTATCGACTGAGCGCGTCTACGTGCTTGAGGCGAGTCCCCGCGCGATGCTCAACTTCATACTCGAACTCTTCTAACATCAACGTCCATCTCGCGACTTTCGGTGAGATATCAATTTTTCTTAGTGTCATTTGTAAAGCTAAACAGTCAGTCCCAGCTTGAATTTAATTCCGAGTAAATAAACACGAAATTTCTTTACTGCTTCTACCACTGCAAGAGCCTCGAGCTCGTACGAATGCAGTTTCTTTTCGGCGTCTGAAGTTTTGCGTCTTGTGAAGTAAACAACGTGAAATCGATCTTCGTCATCGACTTTTTACAAGAGAGCGGCTCCATAGCCCTCCTTGCTGGCAATCGTGTGTAACTCTGTGATTGAATATGGACGATATATTCTCAATATCGGTTCGCTTACCAATAACTGCTTCAGCCTGTCGAAAGACTGTTCTTTTTCCGCCCCGAAACGGAATCTTTGATTGCTTTTCACCATCTCGGATAACGGTCTCGCGATTTTAGCATAAACACCAATGAACTTCCGGAAACAACCCGTCAATCCGAGAAAATTCCGCACGGCTTTCTTTGGCGTCGGAATCGGAAAGTTTCTCACGGATTTAATTTTCGACGATGAAGGACCAACGTTACCGTTCTCAATTACGTGTCCGAGATATTTGACGTTTCTTTGCAAAAATACGCACTTTTTCCAATGGATCGATAATCCTCGCTCAGCAGCAACTGCGAGCGTTTCCTTGAGGTTAGCGAGTGCCTCTTCTTCGTCTTGACCTGGTACGATTAAATCAACTACATCGTCAATCAGCGGCATTGGGAATCGATCCCTGATTATTTTTTGTTTAGCTGCCTGTAGTTGACACAAACTCGGTGCTCACCATTCTTTTTTGGTACTATTAAGACTGGGCTTGAATATTTACTTTTGCTTGGCTGGATAGCTCCATCACGCAGCCACTCGTCGACCTGTTTGTTGAGTATAGCCTTTTCCTTGACGGCTAATCTTCGTGGTCTCAAGCAGATAGGCACTTCATATTGCAGCACAATTTTCGTCTCTACATCCGTCTGCACTCCTCTCCGCGGCGTATGCTCTTCAATCAGTTTCTCGATTTCGTCGCGATATCGATCGACAACATCCACCGAGTTCGCTTCTACACAGTTCACGGGTAGATCACACGTTGCGTCATCGTCACTATATTCCCCGCTGTTGGCTTCTCTCTTCAATTCTTCTTTCTTGTGATCTTCTTTGTTACTTTCGTTCATTGGTAACTTCTTTATTGTAACTCGACCGCCCCTAATGTTGATATCCATGCATCTTGTCAACTCTTTTCCGAGTAGCATAGAGTGACTCATGGCGTAGTCGGGCACAACGTATACTTCGGCGTTGTACGTTTCGCCGATCGTAATTACCGTACGGAAAACTCCGTCAGCCTTAACCAACGCACTCCCGAAACCCTGGAACGTACTCATGCTCGGACGTTTTGGCGGTTTATCTTCTGATATTCACTGCGTCGCAGCATCGACCGTTTTGTCCCTGTACCAATCATCGAGCGTATTGGAATATTGGTTATTTCAACAATAATCTCATCGTCCGTTACCAACTGCTGGATCACGTTCACTGCGTTCGTTTTGTGGTCTTTTTCTTTGTCGTCTTCTCAGATTTTTCTTTCTAGCACTTTGACGTGATGTGTCCGAATTGATTACAATTAAAACATTTTGGACCTTTATCTTTATCAGGGCATTCTCGTGCGACATGTTCGGTTGAACCGCATTCGAAACAACAGTCCTTGTTATTCTTTTGTTACGTCTTTCTATCACCTTTTTCGCCATCTTTCGACTTATTTTTCGCCTGTAATTTCTTCGGATCTTTGCCCGAACTTTCTCTCATCCAGTTGTAGTGCTCTATGTTTTTACGCAACTCTGTGATCGTATCGAAATTTTAGCGGATTGCCTTACCGCTATCGTCATCTGATACACCATCGATTATGTATTGTATCAAAGCATCTTCCTCAACGTTTCCCTGATCAGCGATCGTATTCATAGCGTACACATACTGTCACGGCGTCTCGTTCGATAGTCTCTTACGCTTTTCGAGCTGGGAATGAATCGTCGCACTATTCAACTTTGTTTCGAACTCACGCACAAGCAGTTTTTTCATTTGTCTCCATGTTGAAATTCCTTCCTTCCCTAGTTAGCTTACACAAGCTGCAAAGTAGACCTTTATCGGGCTGCAATTTATAAAATTGTAAAAAAATTATCTGTAACAGGCAAGTAGAATTAATGTGGGTAATTTGTTCGTGGAGTATCACTAAACAGAGAAGTATCAGTTGAACGTCTTTACGTCTTGCATCCGAGTTTTTAACTGATCATTGTTGTCGGTCGCTAAGCAGCGCATCTTCACTGGAGAGGGTGCGGGGTCATGTGCGTAGTCATGGACTAAAGGTCGGATCGCACATTAATTATGAATAATATATGAATAAATAATTTACTCACCAACTCTTACTGTTGTAAGTATCCTCAGATATTCCACAGCACCGAATTACTGGCAGTATGCACGCTAGAAATTTCAATTATGACTTTAATGTGTAGCCTTCCTACAATTTATACATTTTTTTCCATCCCGGTGATCATAGCTTGGTCACTTTCATTCCACCTGAACCCATTCACGACAACCCTATAACGACTTTAATCAAAACACACGCACCACAATTGACAATGTACAAATTGCAAGCATATGCATGTAGTCTGTGCTACCGACCGTGTTAATCAAACGTCATTTTCTCATAAAGATAATTAATTCACATTGCAAATTGAGCCATATCACTTAATTACTCCATTTCGCAATAAAGTGTAAGATATGTACATGCACACGGAAGAGAAGTCGTTATTTTAATGATATTCATCCTCAATCTACATTTCCCCAGCAACAACAAGAAAAACTCCTGCGAAATGCGGAAGACAAGTCGCTATTTTAATGATACCCACCCTCAATCTACAGTTCCCCAGCAAAAACAAGAAAAACGATTCATCTGCCGTTACCTACTTGATCATTCTTGATACATCTCTACTCGAAAGAAGCACCTGTTGCAACAGGGTCAATGCGACGTCACGATCAACCTTGGGGGTATACCTTTAATTACAATAAACATGTATCGTCCTCTCTACCATCATTCGTTCGCTTTCAAAAAAGACTTGAGATATTTTAACCTCCTGAATTAATGAACTCCTGGTAGACTGTCCCGCAGTATTAAGAAAATTAATACATAGTTATATGTACTACCATACTTCTGTCCGATCATGGCTATTTAAATACATCTCAACGTACATGTGTATGAAATTAATTGAATACTTTTCGTAATGCATTAAGGCTAGTATCAGAATTCATTATGAATGGCAATTACCATTAAAATTTCACCCTTGTTTTCACCCATCATTCGGCTTGCCTTTCGCACAAATAACGTACAGTAACACGGCATATTGAAGACCATTGGGCTCGTAATACATTAAGCTAATTTTTAAACAGTGTCACAGAAAATGTACGAGCAAGGCTTTACCCTGTCCCCATCATTCGTTGTCTTGAACAGATGCTACATATAAAAATTGAATTAATGTAGTAAGAAAAAGTTGCGCACACGGTATTTCATGAATATTTTGCCGTCAGCCTTTCATGACGCCCTGGTAATCCATTTCACAAAAACTCAATAGATTCTCCTTTCTAGCATACCTTACATCCCTAACAACCAACCAACTGGGCCCACAACATCGCTCAACGCCTCGCAAATCACACTCTTAATGTATCTACATGCACACATCTGTTCGCCATGCAAATCTTACAACACAAATCTCCGCTACACACCTGAACAGACCTCTACACCTTTCTACCAACTACGCCCAGCAACCCCTCACACCACACCTATGCTACATACCTGAACAAACCTCTACATCCTTCTACCAACTACGCCTAGCAATCCCTCACACCAACCAACCAACCGCAACACCCCTCCTACAAAAACAAATCACCGCATACCACCTGACAACCCCAACCAACCAACCGCAAGACCCCTCTTACAAACAACAATTTCCTCCGGTGTGGATGGCTCCGCTGGTATCCACGCCCTGGACCGAGGCCTATTCGGGATATCTTCCCTGGAGACAGCGTCCAGCTTTGCTCCAGGCCAGACTTCTCCCACTCTACCTATAGCCTGCTTGTAAAGATCCGCTGAACGTTGATCTGTACAGGCTATCAACTTAACGTGACCCTGGTACCAGCCAGCATCACGACAGCTTGGTGGAGGGCCAGGATTTGCCTCGAGTATGGGCTTGTACACCCGAAGAAGCGCGATTTCCACCATCTTCCAGTTTGACGGTGAGATGGTGCCATCGCTGCTGCTTCTGTCGATAACAGCCCATACCAGGCTTTCCTTGGCAGCTTCACTGAAATTCCTGCCCTTAACAGGACTAGGTGTGACCAGTTTTGGTCTTTTACTAACCGGCAGTTGGACGCTCGGTTGAATTGGGGCAGACTCATTAGATCTACATCTTTTATGAGTTGCCTCTTTCTTCGAAATAGAGGCTTTGTATGCCTCTACCGTGGTGGTTGCCCATTTCAGGGAGATTTTATCCTTCTGGGAGAGACCATCCGGAGGTAAATCTTTCAGCCTTTTCAGGACTTTGAAGGCGGACCTTTTGTCTCTGTAAGCCGTAACCGAGGGGTTTTGTTGCTTCTTAACACCTGAAGTGGAAGCGGTGTTGGAGGGCGCTCCGGAAACAGTGCGGGCCAGCTTGTTCGCCGTTACCTTGGTGTTACCGCTAGCGCCAGTAGGCTTGACTGAGGAGGTGCTTGCCCCTGGCATAGCTGCCTTGGTGCATGCATCCCTCGAAGAAGTAGGGGGTCGGCTGAGTATCGCGGTCTTCTTCCCACTAGAAGGACGCGTCACCTTCGTCCACTTCCCTTCCGGGCCGAGTGGATCTTCCTTTTGAATTTTTTCTGAATTCATTGCGATTTGGGTCCCCCCTCACAGCCGCTATCTCCACTCGTTGTGCAGTTCCCCTGAGACCCCATGGTTATCTATGCTGAAGCAGGGAGGCCATGCGAGGGTTGGCACATTTCCTTATGAGGATATGTGCTCAGAGCCGGGCCGGGGATTAATCAGGAGTCCAAACTCAACTGAACCTACACGGCCAGACTAGTGGCGACGAGTTTTGAACGTACCATGAGGCCTGCCAGGGTTTTACCGGGACGGAGGCAGCATTGGCATTGGCCTGAAAGCCATTTCCGCAAGATGTCACTCTTGCGTACTCAGGTGACAGAATACCACTGCTACCAGCCCAAAGCATCAGATAAAGTCGTTAAGACGAGAGAGTTGTCCAAGAAAACAATCGAAAGTCGTGCCGTGGTAGATCATTTAGCGTTACCCAGGATGCACCACGAGGAGGCGATCTACCCTACATCCCAAAAAAAAAAATCTCGAGATTAGGTCGAGGTGATTTAGAACTGTTTCCATTTACAAATCGGATTTTGGCTGGCACTGACGTCTGCATGAGATGACATAAAAATTTCAAAGTCTCGTTATTGAAATCGCGGTGTGTATCTTTCGGTAAAATTGCGGAGTTTTAAACAATTGTTAGAGTGTGAAATGGTAATGGAAGATTTGAGAATCTTAGCAATGGATGCAATAATTCATCATGAACGAATCAAGCGCAAAGTGCAAGTGTTGCAGCTTAGTTTTAAAGCGGTATCTTTGGCTTCGTTAGTTAGGAGAAACTACTATATAAACATGAAGCGCAAACACATTAAAAATTTAAGGATCCTGCATCGCAGAAGAGTGCAATTATTGTGTATGATGCTAAGTTGGAGAAAACCTCCAAGACTATGGATATTGGTAAGTTTATATTAAAATATAAAGGAAATTTGTTTGAAGTACAATAATAAAATATTGGTTTTAGGTTCGTTCGAAAACGTTTTGGGAGCATGACGTCGCTAAATAGAGCGCATTTCTTTAAAAAAAAACTTCCGGATGAGCAAGGAGTCATTTGCTACATTATGTTCGAAGGTGAAAGCGATATCCAGAATTAATACGGTATTCAGAAGCTGCATTGATTTGCATAAAAGAGTTGCAATAGCCGTTTATGCACTCGGTTCTTCGGCAGAATACCGCACAGTAGGGAATTTGTTTGGTGTTAGCAAAGCCACTGTATGCAAAATAGTTCTAGAATTTTGCCAAGAGGTATGGCATGCTTTGTGGCCAGAATGCTTCAACATATTCCCTTTAACCAGGGAAAAAATTAATAATAATGTTCAAGGATTTGCGAAATTGGGTTTAGGCGCTATAGGTAAGTACGCAGCTGTCATTGCATGTGCCGGTTCACGACCTTTTATTTTAGATGAGCTGAGTAGCCCTCTTCTGCGAAATATGGCTACAAATATAGACGGAGTAGATGCTCCCGTATTTATAATCGGGGACTCTGCCTTTCGATATTCGGATAATTTAATGAAGCCGTATCCATTCCGTGTCTCAGCAGACAATGTTCAAAAACAGTTCAATTATACACTTTCGAAGTGTAGAAGAGTTGTAGAGAACGCCTTCGGGCAGGCAAAGGCTAGGTTCAGACGAGTGGGGAAAGGAATCGACAACAATGTGGAAAATGCGCCTCTAATAATAAAAGCCTGTTGTGTTTTTCACAACTTCTTAAACGATAGAAACGACAGCATCAACCAATATTGGCTAGAAGAGTTACAGCACTACGAAGAAATCAGTGAAAGGGCGCAACCGCACGTAGAAAATAACATTTCCGATAGCGCCCCAGTACCAGAAAGTGTTTCAGTGTTTTTTTCCGTTTCGCAGGTGGAGCTGATTCATTGGAAATTGGATTTCCTTCATCGTCTGGGTGTAGAAGATGCTGCTCGCCTATCAGCACTTGCGGATGTTGATGCACAGTAAACACTGGCTTGCGAGCTGTTGAGACCATCTGGAAGAATAAACAAACAATCAATACTTCTGCTGCAAAAATTAATTCTACAATATATGCATACAAAGACCTTTTAAAATGCTCTCCTGTATTAAACTCGCATTTTCATTTATTTTATAGCTGCCAATGATATCATGGACAGCATTGTATAAATACCATCCCGACGGCGAGCCACTGGATGGTCCGATTATCCGTTTTTCTGACCTAAAGATAAAAAATAGTGAATTTTTACTACTCACTTATAGCGGTTGGTCAGATTGTGTATTTTAATCTTTACTTTCTCGGGACACAAATTGTACCCTCTATTGTTCAGGAATAAGGCCATGTCGGCGAAAACATGGCTGTTTTTTCTTTGGTATTTAGTTCCGATATTTTTTCTCTCCAGAGTTCGATTAACGCCAGCACCTCGCCGCACGGCCACAACTTCTTTTGTTTTCGCCGGTGATTAGCATCCATCCTAAACTCTACAAAAGTAAATAATTGGCTAATTATAGCGAGAAGTAATTACTGTTAACATTTATGTTACTTTTCTGTGACATCAACACCACTTGTCATTCTAATCAAAACACGATTTGACATTTGCTGAATGCGCTGAAATACAATTCTTTGCAGGATTGCCTATGGCATTGCCATGACAAACCATGAGATTTCAAGATGATTTCAATGAAATCTACAAGATTTCGGCGCGACTAGATTTCGATTTTCATATGGGAAATCTCAAGCTTTCGAAGAGGATTTGGAAAATTTCCCGAAATCTCGAGATTTGGGGTAGATGGAAACGTGGTATTAATGTAGAGCTGCCTATTGCGTCACTGATTAACATAACAGATTTCATAGCCTTATTACTAAGCGGAATTGAATTTAATGACGAAGAGGTACTTGAGAAAGGAAAGTCATCTAGGACCACAACATATCAATTACGAAAGCAGGTGTTTAACAAAATTGCCTCAGCAATCCGAGGATCTTAAGAGTCCGGTACTGAAGTATCACCAGAGAAGTGGGTTAAAACTGATTTTCAAATCATTATTAACATGCCATACAAAAGAGCCGATGGTTCAAATGCTAACACTTTAGTTCCAATAGAAGTGGATAAAACTGATAATATTGCTGACTTATTCATCGACGCATTCCTGAAGACACCCGTTGAGAAACGCGACCCCGAAACGATCGATGCAACAATCAATCAATCAATCGTTTGATAAATCAATAATGCTGGACAGTATAAGTCAGCTGAAAAAATCTTTGTCTGTACTTGAAATTGTGAAGGAAACAATTTGATATATGTTTATACGGATAATATTAAACGCAGGATAACTGGAAGTAAACTGGCAAGAAATCTACGAACAATCCCGTTGGGAAGTTGTGCTGGCATTTTAAGATTCGATCATGTGGAGTACTGTCCACTGGAGGAAACTTTTATTGAAAGTATCTCAATCAAAATTACACACCATCATGGCGAGCTAGTCAACTTTGAATCTAGCTTTACTCCAACTTTCATCATGCTTCATTTCAGACGAAGGTAAGAATCTATAAATATTCGCAAGTTCGAAATAACAACATAGTTTGATACGGGATTGAACACGCCTCTATGTTAATGAGATCAATTCACACTAGGCACAATACTACCTTGGCCAGCGTGGTGGAAATTATCTGACATTGGAGAATTGTATCGATCGCCACTTTCTTACCAGCGAGGAAGGGGGGTTAGTAGTTTTTTTAGTGGATTGGTACGCTATCTCCAACCATTATTTCTACGTGGAGCAAGAGCTATAGGTAAACAAGTCGTCGAAACAGGATAGGCCATTTTTAAAGAGGCATGAAGCAGACCACTGAAGCAGGTACTAAAGGAGCAAGGAAAATCTGCAGTACACAAATTAGACCAAAAAGGTATAAATAAAATCTTTGATAAAATCTAAGGTAGGAGATTAGCTATAAAACGAGCTAACCCTTACACAAGCAAGCAACTGAAATCGGTGCCTAACTGTAAAAGAAGGAGAAAAGTGAGAAAGCTATCATCGAGGAAAACTAAGAAAACTATAAAAAGACGACGTCAATTAAGAAAGCGTACATTGGGTATATTTGACAAGTAGATAATACCATCACGATGCAGAATGAATGTATGAAGTCTGAATTGGATGTTTTTACTTCACCATCAATTCAAAACAGTATTCTGAAGACCGAAGAGGTTGCTTACAAACCTATTGCATCACTAGACATTTCTTCTGTGTTGGAATTTGTCTCACTCGGCCATGGAGATACATATCGTGACTTATCCAGCATTTACTTACGCCTCAAAGTGCAGCTGATTAAACTAAAGAATGGCAAGGAAGAACTTTTCACGGGAAAGGAGAAACTTAAGAAAGCTGATGGGACTGTTATTTTAGCTGATCACGTAGGTGTAGCTAACAACCTCATGCATTCACTTTTTAGACAATGCACTGTACAATTGAATGGTAAGAATATAGCTCAGACAGACAACAATTACCACTATCGCGCCTATATTGAAAATTTACTGAACTATGGTAACGACGCTGCATCAACTCATCTCGAATCAGCCGGTTGGTATCTAGATCAGAATGAGATGGATATGATTGAAGACTCAAGACCTGGCGGTGGTCCTACTGAAATAAATGAGGGCTTCCCTAAAAGGTCTGTGATGGTGGAAAAGAGTAACGTCGTTGAACTGATGGTCACAATTCATAGTGACATGTTGAATCAGAATAAACTGTTAAGGAATGGAGTGGACTTCCGTTTAACATTTTCATTGGAAAAACCGGAATTTTATTTGTACTCGAAAGAAGATGACTTTAATCCACGTGTAAATATTCTAGAAGCGACATTGTTCATGAATCATGTTACGATCAATCCCAGTATATTAATAGCACATGAAGTTGTATGACAGCACTCCAATGCAGTATATCCGTACAAGCGGCTGGAAGTGAAAACCTATACATTACCCACCAACACCTATACTCTATCTCGTGATAACGTAGTCATCCAGCAATTACCGAATCTGGTTGTTTTCGGTATGGTGGATAATGACTCGTACACCGGAAAACGCACAAAGAATCCATTCAACTTTAAGCATAACAATATTACCAACTTCAATCTATCAGTAAATGGTGTTCAAGTGCAAAACCTTCCTATAGAGTTTGATTATTCGCACGAAACACCAGTTAGCACTAGAGGATATCTTTTTCTGTTTAGTGGCAGCCCCTTTTTATCCAAAGGTGTTCACTTAGGCCACTAGAGGCCCATTGTGATCTGTTCAAGGGGACTGGAATCAATTATTTTGATAAATACAAATGATACAAATTTCCAAGAAATTCTTTGATGATGGCTGTTTTCTGCTAGCATTTGATTTAACAGCAGATAGCTCATACGATTCTGGATGCACTAGTTTGTTAGACCAAGGTGTGGTAAGGATCGAAAAGTTTTAAAAAAATCGTCACCTGCATCATTTACGCGGAATATGATGGAAGGCTTGAAATTGACAAAAATTGGAATGTATTTACAAGCTTTTAAAAAAGCTATATATGTATCGCAATAACATTCAGATTTTGATAGTATTTACTCTAGAACACAGCAGAAATCATGGCACATTGCCTTGTAAATGTTGAATACTTCGCAGAACTCAGTCATTTAACCTTCTTTAAGAAAGTATCACTGACTGGATTCGCATCACAGAACAAAGTTTACTCGAAAGAAATTACGTATAAATACGTATATTTGGAAACTTGGAACTCAAGCGACTCGATGCGGATCTTATCAGATATTTGGGAAAGTTTTCAACAGTGTTTGTGTTCACAAAGAGAATCGACAAAAGAATTCTTACAAAGTTACGTGACATCACATACTAAGGTGGGAAATATCCAAGTGAAAAACTCTTTAAACAATTCCTTGAATCCAACAGTAGAGTGTTTATGAACAATAGACAACGGTTACAAAGCGCGTTTTCGACTACATGCGGGCAATATTGCTGTGTTCACCTTTATTCACGTTGCATCGGTAACAGCTTTCAAAAATTTCTTAAGCACTTCTCCCACTTTGACTTTGATTTTAACGATGATGAAATTGTGAATTCATATCGGAAAATCTATAAAACCGGTTTATTACAGAATGCAGGTGGTTACTGTATTCAATCCTCCAGAAGGCAGATTGGGGGTATAAAAGCAGAAATTTAACTGCTAAGAGTACCAGTTCTGATTCAATTACCGGTAAAAGTAAAATGAATTCAAGCGCAAATAACAAATTAGTGAAAAAGAAGCCGACCAAAGTGTACATCAATACATTGGAGAAGAAACAGAAGTCTTTTTCTTTACCTACAGAGCCCGATGGAGATCATACCGATAAAGCAGCTGATCTGAATATCAAAATACATTAAAAAATCCAGAAAAAATGTTCAAAATCCTGAGTGCCGTGTGAGAATATCTTGCTGAACTATACTTATTACTTTGATGGTTGTCAAAATCGGAAAATCGTACTAGGTTTCGATGTGTTGACATTCGAAGCAAAAATTGTTTTCGGTTTGCATGAACGTTTTCCAGTAGCAGCAACATACGTACGGGTGAACTTCAACGTATGAAGGCTTGAGAAGGTTGAGAAACGAGGAGCAATATCCGCAAAACCAAGCATGTCTATCCAAAACATTCCGGATACGAGTAGGTGAGGGCAGTATCAAATTGAAAACCGATGGTCCATTCAAGCTGTGAAATGATGGACTTTTTCAATCTTGTAATGTTCCATAACAATACCGCTTCGGACGGTGTAAAAGAGGTCTATCAAGATAACGTGAAGCGCTGTCAGCAAAAGAATATATTAAAGCTGGACAGCGACGATTTTTTCATACCATCACGCTCTTCATATGTGCATATCAATTATTCACGGTTATTTTATGAAATTCCATTTTTTTGCGATGTTGTTTTTAATATATAAATCATTTTTATACGAAAAAATATTTTTTTTATTTCAAAAATGCACGAAACTCATTAGATAGTACATGTAAATGTTTATACAATTCTGTGCGGCACATCTAGTTGTAGGAGCTGAACCATGAACTAGACAAGCTGTCGTAAAATTTCCGATTTCCCCTCTTTTTGGTATATTAAGCTGAACGATATTGGCCGTTGATGAACATTTTCTAACAAATTTCCCCTTCACATCACCTCGCACATGCAGGCGAAGCTCGATTTGTGCACAAGGTGAAATTCGGTCGATTTGCGGAAATCGAAAAATTGTTCAATTCGAATGTCTACAAAAAATTTATAAAATCATATCCAAAATGCATGTTTTTTAAAATCTTATTTAATTCAAAACAATACTTTTCATTATGACGTTCGTTTGTTTTACTGAGCATTAAATAGTCGTTTATTCGTGTTTGTGCAAATTTGGAATTCAAGCTTTTTTAACGGTCACTTCACGCAAATTTCGTAATAGATGAATTTCTGGGAAACTTCTACTATTCTGTTCGGCCCATACTAAAGCTTTATTAAAAAGCATAATAGCATCTTGATGGAATACCAGCTTATTTTCTTCATCAAAGATATTGGACAAGGAACTGCTTTCATCATCAGATATTGATTCTTCTTCAATTGTGTCAAGATTGCAGGTAGTTAAATCATTAATTGTGTGAGCCTTAATGTAAAAAGGAAAGGTTAGTTACATGCTATTTTTTAAATTAAAGGTAGGTTCTTACAGTTATCCCAATTTCGTTTAACAGGTTGATGTTTTCTGTCATTAGTTCCCCGATTTCACAGGATATTGATTCCTCGACACTGCTTGATGGTATTTGATGCTCTAGATTTGGTGTTAACAAGGCCAAAGGTATTTCATCTTCGGATGAAAAATCTTTATTTTCACGAAGATTATTAGGGAAGTCCAAAATTTTCCTCCAGCAAGATATTATCACCCTTTCTTATATTTTATCCCAGGCAGAGACTAGGTTTGTAATGGCATCTTTAACAGTCAATTTTTTTAAAAACTGGCCCACACCAATATCTTCATTAGCAACAATACATGTGAGTAGCGAATTGCGATAGTATAATTTCGTTAGTTTGATTATGTTTTGGTCCATGGGCTGAATCAGTGGAGTGACATTTGGCGGCATATACATAACAGAAAATTTATCCATGATCAATTCAGCTTCTGAAGGATGGCTAGGTGCATTATCTAAGAGCAATAGACCGCCAATTGGTAAATTATTGCTGCGTTGAAATTTTGTAACCTAGAGAAGGAAAAATTGGACTGGCTCGGGAAACTCGTTATGTATGCATAATAATTTTACCTCTGGGATAAAACAATTGTGAAACCAATATTTCAATATAAAGGTGTTCATCCCGGCTGATTTGGAATGACGATAGATGACAGGAATCACGAAATCTTTTTAAGGATTTTTTGCCTTTCCAATGACTAATAAGTCGAGTTTATGCGTTCCAGACGCATTTGTGCAAACCATAATTGTTAGACGATCTTTCGCTAGCTTTCGTCCTGGTGCAGTTTTTTCATCCGCACGAACGAATGTTTTCGACGAAAGAAGCTTCCAATAGAGTCCGGATTCATCAGCGTTATACACTTGATCGTTGGTGATTCTCATTTCTCGTATCCTCTGTTCGAGTCTGCACTTAAACGGAGCAACATTTTCGGGACATGACGAAAGCTTTTCACCTGCTATCGATAATTGTCTAGTTCCATAACGTCACCGAAAATTAGAAAACCAGCCATCACTCGCATTAAATTGGTCATTTTTATTTCCTGGAAGTTCTTTAAGAAACGCTTTAGTTTTCTCTTTCAAAACCGGTCCACTCAGTGGAATATTGCGAGCTTGATTTAACAAAAACCAGTCATACAGGCGCCTTTTTCATTTCAGGATTTTCACACCGTCTAAGGTATTTACGTTTTCCAGTTCCCTTGTAGCTCATTGCTAGCTCGTTTGTAATTTTGTATTTTGCCTTTTTGATTCTACAAACCGTACTTATATGAATTCCCATGTTTAAAGCTATTCTTTTGCCTGATATTCCTTTTCGTAGATCATCAAGCACTTTAGCTTTATCTTCAAGACTGAGATGGTTTGGTTTGGTGTTAGTAGATGGAGGCATATCTATTATGAATCTATGACCATCACCACGATGGAACAGTAAATCACACCACATATCAACAAAAATTCACTTTCGAAAGATAACGCAAGCATGCAACAGCAGAAGCAGAATAACACGTGTAAACACAAACTCGTCTGCTGTGTAATAGAATAAAACCATGTGCGGTAGGTGTAAGAGGCATTTGTTTCTAGAAACTTCGGAATGTCGCACTCAAACCGCAAGGCTCTAATTCCGCACAAATTGTGTGCAAATCGAACGAATGGAACAATTTTTTTTCTTGTGCAGGTTTTGAGCATTTGCTCAAATCGCGCATTGCGTAAATTGAGCTTTGCCTGTATATTGTACAGTAGTAGTAGTAGTATTCCTGCTTGATTTCAGGCAGCCTGATGTAATTGACGTTACCATCACGCCAATTTAGTGCGTTTATGTGATTGAACTCGTACTGATTCTGTTTTCGGGCCTTCGCTGACAATTCTTGGTATGGGTATGGCGGTGCAAAATGACGCACGAAACGTTGCACCGAGCCGAAAGCTAATATAGCTAGCTCCTTTATGAAGTATTGTTTATTATTTCCAGTTACAAACTGTATATCAAAAATAAATTCAGTCATGATAGCTAAATGAGATGTCCACCGAGATTAAAAATTTTCTTTTCAGTTTTAAGCTATTTATATATTTTTACTTTTACTTATTACAATTGTGTTCCAGCTTATGAGCTACAAACTCTAAAATATTTATGCTTTTTTTAATTTTTTGAAGCCGTAAGGGTATGAAAAATGATCTTCATCGATCACCGACGAAGGGGAAGTTTATTATATCTGCCTTTAACTTCATAACCGCGTGTTAGACTGATTTATGTTCGAAATTAAGCCGACAATAGAAGTTCCACTCAATTTGCTTACAGCTGGAAGTTCAATAGACAAGCTTATCTTACTGCCCTTTATCGAACTAGAGACTAACTCTTCAATCATTCTGTCGAACATGATTTCCAGCTCTTTAATAGGGTCCTCACAGATCTCTCTGAACTCTTTTAATCGGAAAAGCATTCTTACACCTTTGGTATTGAATTTTTTATAATAGATCTTCTCTCTTGACAAAATTTCGATCTCGTTACCCACCCCACTACCTGTCTGAGCTGAAATTGCATCCTGCTCTAGTTCCTGTAAGATGTCTACATTCACATCTGACCTGCTGCTCGCCAAACTGTTTGGGACATGTCTTTCATTTTGTAATACTTGCTCACTGTTAAGGAAAGAAACAGCCCCTTTTAAACTCTGCTCTGAAAAGGGGACGTTGTATAGGGCTGAAAATCGAGCTAACAGCTCGATAAATTTAAATTTTTCTTCAACTTTGAAAGAGATCTTTTCTTTCCCATCTCCTTCGTCAAAATGCTTAAACTAGCTACAAATACATCATACCCTAAGCTTAAAGAACTACTTAAATAACTTATTGAACTTAAACCATCCCTTTTTTTAAATTGATATCTATGAAAATGTTTTATTCTATTTGCTGTCTAAAAAGTAGATTCATTTTTAAATTCCCACAAGGCTTAAATGGCCTCCTCCTTCTTTGTATTTGATCTTAGTTCTGCTATCTCCACTATCCACACCTAGAACTTTTATATTTCTTTTCGAGGCTATTTCACTTACCGTTTATGATAATTCTATAGAATTTAAGTCGTTCGCGTTTGTATCATATAACGAACTGTCACACATAGAATAAACTTTATTAAGTTTAACAAACACAGTTCTACAATATCTTGTCACTTGAACATCTCGATCAGAGTAAGTTGCCTCGACGTTGGAGCTCGTTTCCGTGCAGCAAGGTTACGACGGTGCCGGACGGCAAGAAGCTGTACACCGTCGCATTCGGATTGCCGTTCCATTCACTTGAGTTATCGAAACACATAAACGCCTCGCTGTGAGATGGAACACTTTGGTCTTGTGCCTCTTCCCCTTCGGTCTCATTGTCGTCCTCTTCATTATCCTGTTCGTCAATGGCACTCGCTACGATTTCATCATCTGTCTGTATCTGGAACCCTTGATCATTCTTATCACAGGCAACCACTCTTCCATATTAGCGACATCACACGCCGAACATCCCGCGATTTCATTGGCCATGTTTAGAAACTCTTCCACTGACGGTAATTCCTGTTCGTCTTCATTACCTTCAGCGGTTGATTCTCGTTCCTTCGCCTGCTTTTCTAACTCAAGTTGCTCTTTTGTGGATGTGCCGTTTATTTTATTCCAAGCTCGTTTCAGTGAAACACTTTTAACCATGTTCCAGGAATCTGCAATAATGTAGCAACAGTCTTGCAAGTTGATTTTTTTGTACAAATCCAAAACCGGCTCTTTGTCGTTCTCTTCAGCCAGAAGCAATTTTCGAAGCAACTAGTGTCTGTAAAAACGTTTCGTGCACCCAATAACACCCTGGTCCAAGGGCTGCAGCAGACTTGTGACGTTGAGTTGTAAAAAGAGACACTTAAATTTCCCTTCTTCTGTCACGAGAAGCTCATCACTTGAGCTTGAGATGCGTTGGTGCATTGTCAATAATTAGCAAAACTATTTCCTTTTTTCCTGTTTCCTGTTTTATCATACTGTAATGAAATGAGGAAATGAAAGTTGGTTGGCCAACGTTATTGCTTCGAAATTTCAAGGCAAACTGGTTTGTACCTGTTGACCTGACGGACGTGACGTCCCAGGGACGAAGCAACGAACTCTTCTGACGAATACGGGTCCGGCCTCTATCTGGCTAGAGATTCGATGGCTGCTGGCAGGGCAGCTCAGTTCGGCGCGTAACGTCGTGGGTAAGTTTTTATAGCAGGTCCCGAATCTCATTTACAAAGATTCAGCCATCTATTTGCCCGATTACGAAATCTCATCCACAAATATCACAATAAAAAAATCTAAACAAACATCATTCTCTAAGTTGAGGCTATACCTCCTACTTTACTCTACAATGTTCCACAAAAAAATCCCGCGCGGGTCATGTCGACATCTTCGTCGCCACCACTTTCACCAACACCAATATCGGATCTATCAATCCCAATTAGTTTAGATTGGTCCGCAGAAGAATTCAATGAACCTTCAAGTCAAAATTCAAGAATAATCCAATTATTAATTATTTTCACAATATTGCTGATCAATACAATTGCACATTCGATTGCATTGATCTACATTCCAATCGCAATATTACTGCTGTGAAATATTTTTGCGCTGTACATTTGCTGAAGTAACACTTTAGTGCTGATCATTTGTTTAAACAAGCAATAATGCAAATCGTATTATCTAGGTCAAGTAGCTGTCAGGTAAAAGAACTTTAATTCGTAAATTTAGTCACTTACTTGTATCGACGGAATAAAAATTTGACTTCATATTTTAAAAAAGGGTTTTAATTTATTTTTTTATTAACTAAAGCTAAACACTTACAAACGTGGCGCAGTCGGTAGCCACTTAAAGATAAGTGGAAAGTTATAAGTGAAGTTAAATACATAGAAAGAAAAATTTAGTGACTCTCACTATATCATAAGATTAGTGATAAAATTAATCAGTGACTTTGTGATAAAAGCAAATGGACGGTGATTCCCATCAAATCACAAGATTGATGATTATAATGATTTATAACTGACGGAAATTAATGATTCTCAAAAAAAGCTAAGCATAAAATTATTGTAATCGGTGAATAAAAACATTAATTAGTGATAATTCCGCAGTCAAAAGTGTTAAGAACCCTAAATATACCAAAACGTTATTTAAAACACAACTTGTGACAAAGATTGAAAACGAAACTTATATCTGAATGCCAAAAAGTGCAAAGTAGAAAAAAACAATAATACACCTCGTATACAAAAAAAATCAAATATGTAATAATGGAACCACTACCACCACAACAAGGACCAGGACAAAAAGATCACCAAGGAACGCAGATAACAATTTCAGCAACAGATCCAATGAAAGAAGCTGATGCAATTCGACCTTTTCATGGCACCAGGGATTATGATCTATCATCATTTATCCGCTAAGTCGAGATCATCTTACCAATGTTCAACAACAGTCCGAGTGTGCAACAATATGTATTTCAATGACATATCCTAAACAAGATACAGGGACAAGCTCTGCAGGCAATAATGACATTAGGATCTAACGTATCATGGGAGCAAGTAAAGCAGGAACTGATAAAGAATTTTGGAATTCGAGAAGGTTATTACCATCTTCACCATCAAGCGATCAGCATGAAGAATAATTATAATAATGTAAGTGAGTACTATTTAATTTGCGTAATATTTTAGATAAGCTTAAAACGAAATATGAATTCGACAACATGCCCATGCAATTTTCACCTCAGGCAAATGAGGCAGTTATTTTGAAGATCTTTTTAAACAGTATAGATAAAAATTTAGCTAGCATTGTTTATAGTAGGAATATAGAAAATTTAAGAGAAGTGTTATATTCATTACAGGAAACAGGATTTGTTAGACATTTCAATCCACGAAGACAAAGACAGACGTTTGACAAAAATAGACAACAAACCTTGGTACTCAACCTAAAAATGACAATAATGGTAACATGGAACAGAACCAATATCATAACGAGAGACTTTTAGGAAATTCAGGAAGATATGGGAATCGGGGAAATTCTGACCAATATGGACAGAGCAATAAATGTTACCAAGAAATGAAAATAGGCAACAATGTAGACAACAACAGTACATTAGTACCATAGTATAATCTACACATACCAATGTAAAATACTTCATTTTTCGTACTATACCTAAATAAAAGAGTCGCTATTAAACTACCATCGATTTCAAACGTGTCTTTCTTATCAAGAATTTAACAAAGTGGTCCGTCGAGCCGGATAACTAGTCCGTGGAAACATGTCGGTAAAATGGCAAGTCTCAAGCGTTGGAAAATCCGAGAAAAACCTCGAAATTAAAGCGCGAGTTTTCGGGAGTTCAACAGATATTAAGCAGCGTCTCGACAGGTACAAAACAGACATTTTAAATAAAATCCATTTCATTCTTTTCGGGAAATATACGAAAGCGAATCTGATAAAAAAGAATTTAAGACAGTTTGGTGATTTTAAATTTGATAGCGAAAAGGAATTCACTGACCATATTCAAGCAGTGAGGGAATCATTGAATTTGAATGATTAAAGATCGATTGCCACATTTTTCAAGTGTGACAAGGAATGTGAAGAAAGTGTGGATGTGCGTACCAGTACAAACATAATAGTAGCCGCCATAAAACGGGAACTCATGCCCCAAAGGCCTACGGTGTTAAATGTTCATAGTGGTGTAAAATGAACAAAATCTTTCTCCCCCCGACGTACATTAAAACCGGCAACGCAGCTAAGAATCGAAGCCCTCCAACTGAGAGATGAAGCTCTTTCAAAAGAAATGGAAATAGCAAGTCTTGAGGAGGAAATCCGTGTGTTTAAAGCGGCGGAAAGCGCTGAAGACAAAATAGATTTGCTGTCAAGAGAGAGAGCACTGAACATTGCGCGAAAAGTGCTAAGTGTAATTAACTCTCGAATTGAGAACAACAGGGAACTAATCGAAATGTTGTCACAAAATGACCTTGACGAAGCTGCGAGCAGTGAAGAAGACGAATTAAGTGTGGAAAAAGAATCGAAAAAATCAACTGCTAAGTGGGTTGAAAACTTTGCGAATACCGCGAATGAAAGAAATAAAAAAATTGAAGTGTTGAATAAATCCTTGGACAATTTATTGTCACGCCAAACAGTGGGTACATTGGTAAAATTTGACGGCTCGACGTGTCTAAAGTGGCCAATTTTTCTGAACCAATACGAATCCTCAAGTGAACTTTGTGGTTTTTCTGATCGCGAAAATGTGTTGCGGCTTGATAGTGCATTGATCGGTGCCGCAAGACAAAGTGTCGAACTGTTATTAAGTACCGCGAAAAGACCGGACGAAATCATAGAAATTCTCGGAACTAAATACGGCCGGCCAGAATCAATTGTTACGGAAATAACAAAAACAATGTCGAAAGTTGAAAAAATAACAAATGCCAATTCCTTTATGGAGTTAAGTTGCCTTGCCCGTAACATGGCTGTGGTGGTGAATGAGAATTTGACCAAATACATTGATGAAAGACAAGTACTTTCAATGTTTTTGAAGAAAATGCCTGATCATCTGTTAATGCAATGGGGTGCGCATCTTATATCGCGAAAAATCGAACGTCATGAAGAGTCACTGAAACAGTTCGCAGATTGGACCAAAGAAATGGCAGAAATAACATCGCGAATCTTTCACGTGGATAATGATGATTTCAATTCGAACTTTCAAACCGCATCCTGTTCACTGAAACGAATAATTTGTACAGTTTGCAAAATTAGTGAACACGGGCTAGATAAATGCCTTGTGTTCTCACTCAGACTTCAAAAAGCGGTGTAAATTAGCTGAAAATAGTAGTCTGCTTTTGTTGTCTTCAAGTACATTGAGGAATCTGCACGAAAGGACAACAGTGTAAAACCAATGGATGTGAAAAGCATCACCATGCAATGTTTCACAAAAGCGTACCAAATGCTCCAGTTCTTTCCGTAACCGCTGAAGAAGACAAAAGTATGCTGAAAATGGTAATCATTGACTTAAAAGGACCCAAAGGAGTTATAGAGGTGAAAGCTATCTTAGATGAAGGCAGTACAACTTCCTTGTTAGATGTATCACTAGCAAGAATTCTAGGACTTAAGGGGATACGACGACCTCTGTGTTGCCGTTTGGCAGGTGGAATCCATCACTATGACAGCAATTCACAAGTTGTACAGGCAGAGATAGCGAGCAAGGATAAAGATGCTAAATTTATACGTCTTCGAGAAATACGTACGGTAACAAACTTAAATATGCCAACCCAAAAATGTGACATTGCGAAATTGGTAAGAAAATATCCTTAAATAAAATAAATCCATAAATTGGAAACGATACTCAACCAATGCTATTGATTGGGCAAAATAATGCATATCTGATTGTTTCAAGACAAATAATCCATCCTCAAGAAGGAGCACCAATTCTCTCTAAGACTACTCTTGGCTGGACGATCCACGGAACATTATCTTCATCAGGAGGAAATAACAATCCGGAGTTGGCATTGCTTTGCTGCAACAACGATGAAAACCTTCATCAGGAAGTAAAACAATACTTCACGTTGGAGAACTTTGGCGTCAGTGTTCCCAAAAACTTTAGGCAACATAGCGCCGACGAAAAATGTGCGATTGAAATAGCAACGAATTCCATCAAGTTGCAAAAATACCGATACGAGGTTGCCATACCATGAAAAAGCAACGATTTTGAATTTTCTAACTCAAAATTGATGGCGTTACAAAGGCTTAAATGCCTCGAAACAAGATTGCTAACTGATAAAACTAAGCGAGAGGCATATAAAAACGAAATGCAAAAGTTAATTACTAAAGGCTACGCAATACCAGTACCACGCGAAGAGCTCGATACAGCAAAACGTGTTTTGTATCTGCCACATTTTGCAGTTACAAACCCAAACAAACTGGGGAAAATCCGTATCGTATTTGATGCTGCAGCGAAAGTAAAAGAACTGTCGCTTAAGGGGGGAAGTACTTTTAGACACTTCAAAAAATCGATTTTTTAAATTGTTTTAATCGATAGATATATCGCCTAAGAATATCATGTCAAAGTTTCAAAAGATAATTCTCAAAATTGTGGAAGAGATGCATCCCGGAAGTGCCTGGCGCCGAGCTTTTTTCTCTTGACCACAAATTTTGAACGGCCTTTTCTCGAAACCATGTTTTTTAAAATTGCGTAAGTGTTCATAAAAAAAATAGTGAATCGATTTTCATCATCTAGCATTCATTTTAAAGAGCATAAAAAACTGTTGTATATAGACTAAAGATTAAAAAAAAAACAAATTATTTTGGGACTATTTTTGACTGGAAGTACAACGAAATTTTTCGTCAAAATCGTAATTTTTTTTGAGCCTGTTTTGAAGGGTTAATTTTCGAATTTCGCAAATATTTTAGTCTGTCTACTAAAAAAAACCTCTCGAGTAAGAAAATGTTTGGTTTGTTGATTTCAGATGAAAATTGCAGCCAGCATCGCTTACGCATTTTAAGACGTCAGCGACGACATGGCTTTCAAGATCCTTGAAAAATTTGTTAATTTTCAACTTTCACTTTTGTAGAATATGTTTGTTTTCAACCTCAAACATCGCCTAAAATAAATATTATACTGATTTAATAAAAACTGTCTTCATTTCCTCACAAATCAGTTGCAAAAAAGACCTTTTTTCGGCCTCTAAAGGTACTTCCCCCCTAATGATTTCATTTTACCTGGACCGGATTTGTTAATCCCCTTGTTTAAAATCTTGTGTCAATTTCGCCTATACAAAATTGCATTCACCGGCGACATATGTGAAATGTTTAACAGGGTTGGAATAAAAGACGCGGACACCTACGCTCAATGTTTTATTTGGGAAAAACATGTGTATCGAATGAAGGCGATGATATTTGGAATGGTCTCATCACATTTTCTAGCACATTTTGTTAAGAATTATAATGCAAACGCACACATAAACACGTATCAAGCCACATGCGAGGCAATATGAGGAAAGCATTATGTAGATGATTACATAGACGGAGCAAACAACGTTGAAGATGCAATTAAAATGATAAAGAATATTATCTACGTACATTCGAAAGCTGGTTTTGAAATTCGAGGTTTCATTTCAAATTCAGAAGAAGTACGACGGAGATTACCTGCTGAATCACTGTCTAGTACATCAACACTGCAATTTGACGAATCAGAGCAGCAACAGCAGCGAGTACTTGGAATGTTATGGGACTCTAGTGATGACACATTTTCGTTTAGTCTCAACTTCAACAAAATCAATAAATCGATTACGTCGAGAGAGATTATTCCCACAAAAAGGCAAGTCCTCAGAACATTTATGTCCGTTTTTGATCCGCTTGGAATTCTTTCACTCATCATCATCAAAGCAAAAATATTACTCCAACACATTTGGCGTTCTGGGATCGGTTGGGATGATTACATAACCAACACAATGATGGAAAAATGGAAACTATGGCTTCGTAAATTAGAGGAAGTAAATCTTCTGAAAATACCAAGCCACGTACAAATCACCCTCGAGAGTGTTGTAATACACACATTCAACGACGCGAGTGAAAGCGCATATGCTACAGCAGTATACGCTCGTGTAAAACATCGTGACGAACATATAACGACACTTCTAGCGGATAAAGCACGAGTCTCTCCATTATAGCGTGTTCACATCGCACCCGATTTCGACAAATCGAGAGATTTTGCGAAATCTAGCCCAAAATCTACCAGATTTTCCATACTAAAATCAAAATCTAGTCGATCTCAAATCTCCTAGATTTCTGCCAAATCTACTCAAAATCTGATGGTTGCGTGTGGCAGAACTGCCAGAAAATTTTTCACCACACTTTACCACACTCATTTCGATGACATATGACAAGCAGTGACAAGTGTCAAACATATGTCAATTACATTCGTGCGAATCATGTCAAATAAACGAAAATATAAATAAAAATAAGATTAAGTGGCAGGACGACGCCGAAGAATTCCTTTGGGCCGAAAAATCAGATGAAATACGTGGCCACCGAAAAACAGCCATGTATTTCAAGAGATGAGAGTTGCAATGGAGGCGCCAAATTTCAAATTCAAATTCAAATTTACGAAACTGTCACTGCCAAATCTAGTCGAGGCGATGTGAACACTTGACAAGATTTTGAAATCTCATCACCCCAAATCTTGCGATGTGAACAAGGTATTAAAGTCATTAACAATCCCCAAATTGGAACTACTGGCAGCTGTAACTGGATCCAGATTAACCGCAGAAGTTTCAAACGCATTAAACACACAAAATGCTAAGAAATATTACTGGACGGATTCAACTATGGTCCTCAATTGGACAAATTCCTCCAGTAAACTCATTTCGTTCGTAGCCGGAAGAGTTGGAGAAATCCTCGAAGCCTCTGAAGCAAAAGAATGGTTTTGGATTCCATCAGAGCTAAATTGCGCGGATATATGTACCAGAGATATTCCAATCAGACAACTAACACTAGAAAGCACGTGGTTTAAAGGTCCAGATTTGAGTGAAGACGGATGGCCGGATCAAAAAGGTAGAATCAACTCCGATAGCACCTATATTGAATTATTGAATCTAGTGCAAGCTAATTGCGACAAAATGCTTCTACCAGTCATTAAATCATATTACTCATGGATAAGACTACTTCGTACGACCAGTTGGATTAAAAGGTTTTTCTATAATGCAAGAAATACAACAGAAACTTGAACTACTGGAAAGTTGACACAAGAAGAAATAGCTTGGAGTGACAAACAGTGGCAAAAGTATGTGCAGCAAACGTTCTATGCAAAAGATCTAGAAAATACACAACATCAGAAATCAAACAAGAATGGGAAACTGACAAACCAGACTCTTATATTAGACAAGCATGGAATTTTACGAGTTAGTGGGAGAATCGATAACGCTGACCAAATTATTGAGTTAAAAGCTGAGGATTGTCATTGATTACAGAAAACGCAATGAAGTTACTGTAAGTGACAAATTCTCAATGCCAAATATTGAAAATATTTTAGAGAAACTGGGAAGGGCGCAATATTTTACGACCTTGGATCTCGCAAAAGAATTCCACCAAGTTTTAATTAAAGAAGACGACAGAAAAAAAACTGCATTTTCAACTCCACTATGCCACTATGAATTCGTTAGAATGCCGTTTGGACTAAAGAATGCTCCAGCGACATTTCAACGGCTCATTAACTTTGTATTTAGGGAATATATAAACCAAATATGTGTGATCTACCTAGACGACATATTAATATTTTATACCACAATGGAAGAACATTTAGATAGCATGCAAAAGATTTTCAACAAGTTGAGGGAGCATAATCTCAAGGTGGGCAAGTGTAACTTCTTTGCCAAGTCTACGGAATATTTAGGCCATACATTAACCAGAGAAGGTGTTAAATCAAATATGAACAAAATTGAAAATATTCAAAACTTGAAATTGCCACAGACAACAAAACAAATTAAGTCATTTTTAGGGATAACCGGGTATTATCGAAAATTCGTAAAAGATTACGCTAAGGTTGCCCAGGGTTTAATAAAATATCTAAAAAATACAAGGATAAATGTAAACGATCCTCAGTATATAGATGCGTTCCAAAAACTAAAAAGACTTCTAATATACCTATACTAAAGTATCCAGACTTTAACAAGAGGTTTAAAATAGTAACGGATTCAAGTGACTTTGCAATAGGAGCTGTTTTGTCTCAAGATGAACATCCTATTAGTTATGCCAGTAGGACTTTGAATGATCACGAGAGGAGATATGGTACAATCGAAAAAGAACTTCTTGCGATCATTTGGGCTGTTAATTATTTTAGGCCATATATCTATGGCAGAACTTTTGATCTTATGACAGACCACCAGCCTCTCAAATGGTTACATGCAAAGCATAAGGGTAAGGATATCAATCCAAGATTGCAGCGATGGCAATTAAAATTAGGTGAATTTGACTTTGAAATCAAGTATATTAAAGGAAAGGAGAATAAGGCTACAGATTTCATGAGCATGATAAACGCCGATACAGGGGAAATAAATGTATAATGTAATAACTTAGATAATCAAGACAATATTAGCACTATTTCTAAAATTCATTTGCTGGAGGAAGAGCAAAATGACCATTTTCCTATATAAGACACGGTCGTCAATCGATTTTATACCCAATTAATTTTGACCAAAAATAAAACTAAAGAAATCGATATCATTTACAATAAACGAAAAATATATATAAGCTCTGAGAATATCGAATCAATTTTTATTACTGATATTTTCCGAAGGTTCCTTAAATCAGGAAAGATTGGCATCTATTTTGAATTATCTGATCATAAATATAATTTAGTCCACCTAAAGCTTTTAGAACTTTTTAATGACAATCTAAAAATTTTCAAATGCTCACACCATGCTAAAGACATGAAATCTGAGGATGAAAATTATAAGCAAATTTCCAAATATCACAAAAATGAAACGGGACATGCAGGGATTCACGAAAACTACGAGGGACTGAAAAAAACAAATTTACTTCAAAAATCTGAAAAAAACTTGTACAAAAGTTTGTTAACAATTGTGATATTTGCAATCGGGCCAAATATGATAGGAAGCCTTTAAAACCAAAATTCTGTTTAACTGACACTCCAAAATCTACCAATGAAATAGTACATGTTGACGTATACATTAACAAAAAGCACAGTTTTCTTACATTCATCGACAAATTTTGAAAATATGTAATAGCTTTGTATTTGGAAGATAAAAATAGTATAACAATCACGGAAAAAATTAGACAATATTTTTCAATAAAAGGTAAGCCAAAACAGTTAATCATGGACAATGAACTTAACTCCATCAACGTAAAAAAAAATTTGAGAGAAGAAGAGATAGAAACACACTTCACAAAACCTAATAGCCATACGGGCAATGCAGAGATAAATTGCTTTCATAATGCAATAGGGGAAAAACTAAGAACTTTAGAGGTGCGAAAATCAGAAATGTCTATGCAGGAAAGAATGTTTAAATGCGTTGAATGGTTCAATAAGTTTTTTCATTCAACAATAAAAGATAGACCTTTAAATGTTGAACAAGGGAAGGCCAATAACGAGGAAATAGAAAAATTATTACGAATTAAGAAAGAAACCAGGATAAATAAGTTAAATGAAGGTAGGAAGAATTATGAGCAAACTGAAGAAGAAGGCTATGTAAAAAATTTCAAAGCCTTGAGACATAAAAATGAGCCCAGGTACAGAAAATTAAAATTAGACATAGTCCATCCCATTAATATTAAAAGAACAAAAAAAATTTTCAGGTGATGTGAATACTCAAAATTATATTGATAGCACTAATACAACCAGCACATCTAACGTTGACGGTAAAGCAACTGGACAATAACAATGGTTTCGTTGAAATCAATCAAGCAAACATTCAAATTGTTACGGTATACAGCACCATTTTGCATATAATTGATCCTGATGACATTCAAAATTTAATAAACACTTTGGAAGTAAACATAAATCAGGTTGAACCGCTTGAAAACAGACAACTTTTGCAGTACGAACTAAGTACTATTAGAACTAAAACTTTGGCAATCATACCTCACAGACATAAACGAGCACTTATCAACATTGTAGGAACAGGACTAAAATGGTTATACGGAACTATGGACGATAATGACAAAACCAAAATCGAAGAACATTTACGAATAATAGACGAAAACACACATAACACAATAGAAAATATGAATAGGAATATACAAATCAATAATCGCTTTAAGGAAACCTTTGACAAACTAAAAGAAATCATTGTATCAGACCGAGACAAATTTTTAGAAAGATTTAATGACATAAAAGCAAATAGTGAAAAAGTATACAAGCACCTTATATTCTTATATATTATGCTAAAAATTAAGATTTTAGGAGACAATGTAGAGCACATACAAAACAAAATTGCATCGGCTAGGTTAAATATTATGACTAATAATTTATTAACGAATGAAGAGATCCTTCACTATCACGTTGATTTTTATAAGCTTCAAAACATGAAATTGGGAGCTGCCAGGTACAAAAATAATAAAATGTTGTTCGTCATTAAAATTCCCAAGGAAACAATAGAAGCAAAACGATCAATAATAACCCCAATAACTAATAAGGAATCCCAGGAATTACTATTCGAAACACAAGAAATTGTAAAAATTGATAATATACCATATGTACATTTTTCGAAAAGATATAAATCTCTGAGTATAAACTTTTCAATAAAACTCAGGAGAGTTTCGATCATTAGGGGCTCATGTCGACATCATCGTCGCCAACAATTTCACCAACATCACCACCACCAATATCGGATCCATCGATCCCAATTAGCATAGATCGGTCCGCAGAAGAATTCAATGAACCTTGAAGTCAAAATTCAAGAATAATCCAATTATTAATTATTTTCACAATATTGCTGATCAATGCAATTGCACATTCGATTGCATTGATCTACATTCCAATTGCAATATTACTGCTGTGAAATATTTTTGCGCTGACCATTTGCTTAAGTAATATTTTTATGCTGATCATTTGTTTAAACAAGCAATAATGCAAATCGTATTATCTAGGTCAAGTAGCTATCAAGTAAAAGAACTTTACTTCGTAAATTTAGTCACTTACTTGTATCGAAGGGAATAAAGATTTAAAGATTTATTTAAAAAAGTGTTTTTTATTAACTAAAGCTAAACACTTACAAACGTCGCGCACCGAGAACCCAAATACCGCGTTCCAAGACCTACCCGAGATAGTAATCGCATCAGCTACTTTAATCGCGATTCGCGTAATCGATCCGGCGATAGGCGGGAAGAAAAAAACTTACTACGGAACGAGCAAACAATTCTCTCGGGCGGCATTGTCACTCCCGACTAGAAGCCGAACTTCAGCGGAGCTCACCAGGCGCAGATTAAGGTCATTGAAGAGGGAAAGCCCTCAAGGAAATTCTGGGTACTTTAGTTCATTATAAATTTATTCATCTACATTCATCGGCCTCAATATGGTTATCATTAATTTTTCAGCATTCAACAAGTTATTTTTCTGTTGTTTAAAACTACATTTTACTTAATCTTATCATATAACATTAGTATTAATGAAATTTTAATTATGTACGTGTCATCAAAATTACCTACACCCTTCGAGTTTTTATATTTTGCATGTTTTTTTCCGTATCATAATAAGAGCAAATACAGCAATAATAATCATAAATCCATAAATTGTCTTATGTCATAGTTTATATAAAATAAAATCAATGTTTTATATAACTGTTTATAGTTTTAATTTTTTTACGCGATTTCAATTAGAAATTACAAAAAAAAAAATATTGAAAAAAAATATTTTTTTTTTTCATTCTTACTATATTGTATTCTTTTCTTTTTTTGCGTACCGCAAATTTTCATTTCGGTTTATAAAATATTAACAATTTCATTTCTTTTGCCCCCTAAATAACATTAGAATTATTTGCTCGAATCAATTGCGAATTAAATGAAAAACTGTTTCAAGATTATATATATATATGTGTGTTTAATTTTATAGTTATCAAATTATTTATTTAAAAATTTTACAACGTTCTCAATGTAATTTTTAATTCGGATATTTACAACACGTTATTGGTGGTCAATAAATTGATTGTGATATTGTGTCGATACTGCAGCCATTTGCTGACTTGAAGACAGACTACGCCGTTTTATGTTATTTTTGATTATTTAGCGTTCGAATATAACTTCTTTCTCTAGTCATAACTGGACCTTGCGTTTCTAAGCTAGGATTTGAAGCATCCTTCTGAACTTTAGAATCTGCCGTTTTGGTAAAAATTTTACTGGGTCATAATCACCTGGCTAAGGGGGCTTTTTCTCTGGCTGGCGGACTAGTCACCTCAGCTTATATCGAAACAAATGTCACTGCGTCAGGATCAACGCACTGCTATTGCAAAATTCAGCATTCAAAAGTATCCTGATAGAGATTCACTTTTGCACAAATCTTAGATGCAGTTTTTCAAAGTCGTATGTTCTCTTAAATGATTTTATTTATTTCGTTGATATTTTGTTTCACAAATAATTTTTTTCCACAAAACTCATTCCCACTTACTTTTAATAAGGTCATGAATATATTTATCGATTCTAATTTTGACTTTGTATCTTTGTTAATCATCAGTTTCCGCACTGAAAGCTCTCGACCGTGTTCCGACCAACTCACAAGTTCGACTCCACAATCCATTTTCACATGATCACAGCCTTTCATACTACCGGAAGGATTATTCGCACAAAATTCAGCACATTCAAAGAGGCTTTGATGCCTTAGTTACAAAAGTGGCAAATTGGAATGGATTATAAGACGAATTCAACACTTGTGACATTTCAATCTCTTTGAAAGCAAATCGATAATTGATTGATTTGACTCGAAGTACTCGACGTTTTTCTGAGGAATCGGGCGAAAGTTTTTGATAAACTTTTTCGGAGATATTCTTTGTTCCGTATTCACCCAAGTAAACAAAACGTTCGTCTTCCGAAAAAATGGGTAACTTAGCACATCCAACACGACCCGATCAACCGCTCCAATCAACTCCCGCCTGTCCAATCCCGTCGGTTAGTTGGTTGGTTGTAGTGGCAGCCCCCTTTGTCAAAAGGCGGCTCACTCAGGCCAAGATAGGCCCATTGTGATACCACATTTTAATAGGGAGCGGCACTAAAACCTGTTGGGTGACGAGAACCATTTCGATTCTCGTATGAATCCGGCAACGCAGCTAATGTTCAAATCAGCTACTTCCGTGAGGCTGTCCAGGAAGGGTGAGCCTAAGGTTTTCATGCGTTTCCTGGACAGTGCTGGGCATTCACACAGAAAATGTTGGATCGTTTCCTCCTCCTCCTCCGATCTGCAGCTGCGGCAGAAATCGTGGAAAGGGACACCCAGTCTTTCTGCGTGTCTGCCAATGAGACAATGCCCCGTCAGTGCGGATACGATGAAACTTAATGTTTCACGGCTCGTGTTGAGGAGCTGCTTGATGCGCTTTGAGCTTAGTGTGTGCCAAGTTTGCCTGGTTGTCCTGCAGGTTTCTTCCAGCAGCCAGGCCCTATTTGCAGCCTCTGTATAATACTGCTTGAAACTTAGCTTGACGGAGGCCAACGTATGGCCGACTTGGGGTGTTAGTGTATAATCCTGGAGCTTAGTGCCAGCTCTAGCTAGGGCATCAGCTTCGCAGTTCCCAGGTATTTCACTGTGACCCGGCACCCAGCAAATAATCACTTCACAGTGAAGCGATATCGCGTTCAGTAGTGTGCGACATTCCATTACAATTTTGGAAGAGGTATACACGTTGGATAATGATTGGATAGCAGCTTGACTGTCGGAGAAAATGTTGAGATTTCTTATAGAAATTTTCTGATTTCTCAGCCAGTCCACTGCCTTATGTATTGCGATGACCTCTGCCTGAAAGACACTGCAGTGATCTGGTAGCCGGAAGGATAGTCTCAGACCTAGCTGTTCGGAGTAAACACCACAGCCAACTTTTCCATCCATTTTTGATCCATCAGTGTAGATGTAGACCGATTCTTGTATCCTATTTCCTTCCATGATCCAGTCATCTCTGCTAGGGATGACGGACTTGAAACTGTGGTGGAAGCAGGGAATCGAAGGAGTGAGGTCTACTTTCTCTGGCGTTGGTCCATTCCTCCGTAATATGGTGGAGTGGCCGATATTCCCATCACGCCAGAGATTTAGAGCTTCCAATCGAATAGCAGAGCACTTGGCCTGCTGTTTCGTTAGGAGCTCCGTCGGGAGCCAATTTAATAGCATAAACAATGCTTTTGTCGGGGTAGTGCGTATAGCCCCGGTGATTGCAATAGCTGCAGTCCTCCTGACCCTGTTAACCAGGTTCGCGTTTGATGTTTTTGCCATTGCTGGCCACCAAATAACCACGCCATACAGAAGGATTGGTTCCACTATCGCTGTATAGAGCCATGATACAGTTTTGGGTTTCAGTCCCCATCTTTTCCCAATAGCTCTTTTGCAGCAGTAGATTGCGCATGCCGCTTTACGCGCTCTTTCCGCTCTGTTTGCTTTCCATGCGAGTTTGGAGTCTGAGATCAGACCTAAATATTTGACCTGATGAGATGGATTGATACTTGTCTCACCAAGTTTAGGTGGAGCAAATCGTGGAATTTTGTATCTTCTCGTGAAGAGCACAAGTTCCGTTTTCTGCGGATTTATCTTCAGACCGCACTCTTTGCTCCATTTGGTAAGGATACCTAGGGCAAGGTTTAGTCTTTCAGATAGTGTGTTGACGAATTTGCCCGATATTGCTATTGCAACATCGTCGGCGTAGGCTACGACTTTGCAGCCAGTCGTTTCTATTGTTGACAGGAGTTTGTCCACCACTAAGTTCCATAGAAGGGGTGATAGCACCCCACCTTGCGGGGTACCTCTGCACGTCCGCCTTCTTAGGATGCTGTCTCCTAGTGAGGAGTTGATGCTCCTGCTGCTTAGCAGTTGTAGGATAAACCTAATCAGGTTATCATCTACATTATTATTCTCGAGTGCCTTCTCCAATCCCGTCACTAGCGGAATCTTTTTACCCTCTTGAGACCTGCCGCGACTGAACACCCGTTATGACCCCTATTCCATGAGACAGCTCAGTGGCGGCTAACCTAGCGGCTGTGCAACATTATAATACCACTCCAAAAAACACTTCTGTCCATCCATGCACTCTTCTGATTTGTGTAGGTCACTGGTAACTTGGCTACGTTCTTCTTCTTTGCTTTGCCAATCAATAATAGAGGAAGGCTATGGGTACCAGTAGAGTTAGCGCAGACCATTATGGTGACGCGATCTTTACTGACTTTGTGACTGGGAGCAATCTGTTCTCTTTTAGATGCCGGGGTGTTCTCGGCAAAGCTTTCCAATTCAAACCAGTCTCATCAGCATTGTAAACAAGGTCAGAGTGGTAGTTTTCGTTTCTTTTTTAAAGGTGTTCACAAATTTATTAGCAGCTTCACTATCAGCAGAAAGTTTTTCACCAACAATATCCTGTTCCCGCATGCCGTGCCTATTTTTGAAATTCCGGATCCATCCAGTGCTTGCCTTCAAACCAGCTACATCATTTTTTTAAATGAACATTCGCGCCTTTTCACATAACATCGGCCCCGAAATCGATTGTCCAATAGATCGTTGCTGCAGAAACCACGTAAAGAAATTCTCAAGCTGTTCATTCTTTGCCTTTTTCATTACTTTTCGTGACGAATATCCATCATCAGTTTCCAAAAGAGTCATAGACTTAAAATTTTCCACTGTTATTTTTAATATCAGTTATTGTAGCCACCCGACACCAAATCTATCTGCCAGTACCTTTCCCGCCACACCTTTTTTAAACTGATTGATCATTTCCACTTTATCCTTTAGTGAGAGGACGACACGTTTCCGCATTGCACTCAGTTTGGTTTGTCGCTTGTCATATAACCGTTTAAAACAGCGATCCGCACAATGAGAGAGGAAGGAGCCCACTGACAGTAATTCAGTGTTTTTGAGTTGAAAAAAACAAACGTTCCAACGTTCTGTTTCACGGAAGCCGCACGACGCAAAACATGTAGTGTCTTGCCTCTAGGTTTCAACTATAACAGTTGAAATATGGCCTGGACTCCAGCGAGTTCCAACTTGCTACAACAAAACAAAAAAAAAAATACTCAGTTTTAATTTTTTATATTACGCTTAGGACCGATTTGGATAATTGGCGATTGGCGATTCGGTTAATTGGCGTTCGGATAATCGGCGTTCCACTGTTTCTTCGCAGTCATTACAATTATTTTTGATATACTTTTTACCATGAGCTAAGTGACAACTTTGTATTAATCGAGCTATGCTAATTCGGATTCTTTGTTTCATCTTCAGTCGACTAGTATATAAGATTGTAGTTCTCCTTAGGAGCATCAGTGTTTTCATCAAGAATCCATCAAGGGAACATGGTTAGTAATTTACTTTTAGCGTTAAAATTATTCCGTTGGGTTTGTAGGAAGATTTCTTAAGCTATGTTTTCTTAAGAAAAAGTGAAAATGTATGTTCTATTGTGCTTTTAAAGAATCAAAAAAGAATTCTTATACAGCTTTTGTTGTTGTCTTTTTCTTAATCGTTGATTCCTACGAGGCTACAGCAATAAAGAAAAATAAAACAGGAGACATATTTCACTACATTTGTAAACTAGCAAACAATGTTGATGTTAAAGCAGGTATTGAGTTATGATAAACCACTTAAAAAATCATACAAATACCAGATTCCATCTTTTTCTACTATATTGAAAATTGTTATGCTAACAATTCTGATATCGCTTTTGGTGATCGAAGTCGTCAACCTGTACGATCTCGTCTCCATATTATAAACGTGCTCGTTTTATATCTGTGAATATGCTTACAGGAATAGTAAAAATAACAATTGACAATTTGATGCACATGCACATTTTTCCAGTAATAAAAAACAAATTATTTGCACGAATCCCGGTCTTTTAATTTTCATTATTAGCATAAGTAAACATTGTTGATTTTCAAGCAGGTATTGCAATTTACAGATAACAACATATCCGCACCATTGTGTCTTTTCCATTCATTCATTTACTCAACATCATCTCAAGCATTTCGAGCCAGCACAAAAACGGCCCAAGATACGCAATTGCGTAGCGGGTCCACGACAGTATCTCAGGCCAAATTCGTCAGCCGCTATGGAGTTTGTATCTACACGCCGCCATGGCAGCTAAGAGCAAAGCGTCTCAAATTAAATTCAATACATGACCAGAACAGTCGACACGACACCTTAACTAAAGCGTCCCAGGCCAAATTCATGAGCCTGCATCTACACGCTCTGGAGACCCGAAGCCCATCCAAAACATCTCAAGCAAAAGTCATCATTTCATCGCCCCCCGATCACGCAGATGTCGATTGAAAACAAACCGACAACTAGCCTCAGACTTTTTACGGTACGATTTTCATGTGGTTTTTTCCACGTTACGATTGCCATGTGGTTTTTTCCACGACACTTTCATTCAAAACCATTGATTTTTGATCTTGCTAGACCTATATTCATCTCTATTCAAAAACAACGCTCGGACTCTTCACCTCGCTCGCAAAACCCCGCATCAAAACCACGCTCCACATATTCAAACCAGCCCTCAGTCAACCAACGCTCTCAAAAACCTAGCCCACGATCACACACTCGCAGACAGCCAGCCGGCCTGACTCTAACCCAGATCTCCATAGAAAAAGCTATCGATCCACTAATATACTTTCGTGTCGGTGGACTCGCCTCGGTAACACACTCTGAGCATGTGTAGAGGCACATGCCGTTCCTCAATAACGCCGAACGATTTTCTATGAAAGTGTCTGTGTTACTACTCATATGGATGCTTACGGATTCATGCAAATATGCCTCCCAAATTTGGTCCCCTTATTTTGTGTCCCATATTCATCTTGTGGAATCTGTCCAGCGTAAATTTACCCGCTTACTCCTTTTTAAATTTAAAATACCTTATATGTCCTATGTAGAACGCCTTTCACTATTTAGGATACCATCTTTAGCATCGCGGAGGACATAACTGGATCAATGCTTTCTTTACAAGCTGTGTCATAATTATATAGATGTGAATATCGATAATCTAATTTCCTTGCTACAATTCACACTAGACCCTCTCGATCAGCCAATATATTTGTTTTGCCTTTCGCTTGGACGGATGTCTATTTTAATTCTCCTCTACTCCTTTTACCGAGGACTCATGATTGACTCAAGCTTGGACCTTTTCCTTCCAGTCTCGTAGCTTATAAGCGAATTTTAAATAATATTTTGTTAAATTAAGTACTTATTTCATCCATACACTCTGTATTTTATTTTGCCACATTTTATAATTGGAGTTTTCTGTTAAATGTGCTGATATTAAATAAATAAATAAAAAAAATGCAAACAACAAACACGAGCGGAAAACGCTACATCTTCACGTTCATAGATGAGTTTTAGCGCTTCACTATTATTAAATTAATGTGAAGAAAAGCGAGGTCAAAAAATCATTTAAAATTTTTTCGAGATGGCAAAGACTAAATTCGAGAAAAGACCGAAAGTTTTACGTTTTGATCAAGAAGGAGAGTACATGGGAAACCAGTTTAAAGACTACCTTAAGGATCAAGGAATCCCAAATCGCTTCAGCAAAATGGAGTGGCCGAGCGGAAAAACCGGACTATAATTAAAAATACGTGGAAATCAGTCGTGACATAATATTTGCGAAAGAAAATGAAAAATTTGCAGAAGCAGACATCGATTTTTAATCCCAGACAAGCAGAGACGACGAAAAACTACATCTACTATGACAGTGAGGCAAAATCATATCGATGCTACGACCCTGCGACACGCAAAGTGAAAACCAGTCGTGATATAAAATTTGCGAAAGAAAATGAAAAATTTGCAGAAACAGACACCGACTTCCAATCCCAGACGAGAAGAGGTGACAAAAAACCACATCAAAAAAAGGAGCAAATGGCGCTCCGGAAGAAGAATTAGAAGATAAAGAGCAAGAAATACATAGGAACATCAACCTGTTTCTAGGAGAGTGTCTATAATATCACAAAAGGAAAGCCAGCAAAGAGATTGGTTGAAGAAACGAGCTTGACGAGCAAAGAAGGTTATGAGCCCAAGATTTCTGATGACGCCACGTCCTGAAAGGACAAAAACAAATGGACTGTGGCCATGCACGAAAAAAATCAATCACTTGAAAAAATAACAGGTGAGAACTGCCTCTTTTACCTGAAAAAAAGAAAAACCATCGGATATAAATACGTATTCAAGATGAAGGACGAAAAAAGGAATGTGTAGGAATACAAAGGTCGACTTGTGGCCCAAAGGTTTTCACAAAAATTTGGGACAGACTTCAACGAGGTTTCCGCTCCAGTCGTTTGCCAATCGACATTCAGACGTTTGTTGTCAATTTCAGGAAAGCAGGGACTAGTTGTTCATCATCTTGATGCAAAATCTGCCTTTTTCAATGAAACGTTGGAGGAGACCATTTACACGAAACGGGCACCGGGATTCAACCACGAGGATTCGAACAAAGTATGCTTGTCGAAGAAACGTATTCACGGGCTGAAGCAAACAGCGAGAACTTGAAATGAAAAAGTTAACGGAGGATTTTCGCAATGAAGGGCAGATTCGCGCTTATATGCGAAGAAAATTGGTGATCATTGCGGATCTCCTTACGAAGACCTTGCCGCTTGCCAGACACGTTGAATTGAGAAGAAAAGGTATAGTCATCTAAAATGTTTGAACCAGGAGCAGTGTTGAAAACAGCGTTCAAACATACATGCACGTACAGACACAAAACAGCTGTTTTATCATATACACATATTTTTTTGCGTTTTCAAAAAATGTAACTTGTACTCCTATTTAATTCGTATCGATATACGTAGTAAATTGATTTGGAGTTCAAATTGATTCATAGGAACAGTCTGGAAGTATTTTGGTACGGTCTTGCAGCAACAACAACAAACATCTATTTGAAAAACAATGCAATAATCGTTAAACTCCAATGCTGGCACATACGCATCATATAAAGTTTCAGAATAGCGTGAACTGATACCTCACTCTCAACTTGCGCAGGCACATCACTATGTCATTAAGTTCCGTTATTGAATCGGACTTGAGTACATTACACTCATGACTCCTTTTTGCAATTTGGCATTGGATATTCATAAGCATTATAAATATATTTTGTAATAATAATTAGCAAGGAAATTTTCTCTGAATATGTTGAATGTATACTGTAAATATAGCTAAGAGTATTTGTATCAATATAGCGTAATGTAAGAATAACATCGAATTCAAAATAGATTCTTTTGTTTAGCGAAAATAAAACACGGATGCTTTGAAGTAACGGCTCGAACTTTCTCCGGATGGATCGTCATCTAATTTTTCATCGAATTGGTCGCCGTTGATCGATTCTCCCTCGCAGTCGAATTGTTCGTTTCTGTTCGTTCTATTTGTCGTGCGGATTGTCGCGTATTTTTCCTTTTCTTGTTTTTTAAAATTTGATTTTCCCTCCGAGATAAATTTCACGTCTCGATGGATATCGACCTTTCCTTGCGTGGGAAACCAGACACGATGGCCCTTCGTATTTTCGTCATAGCCGACAAAAATGCCTTTTCTTGCCTTCGCGCTCCATTGCTGACGCTTTTGTTTTGGAACGTGTGTCCACACTTCCGTTCCGAAGATTCTGTATTCCATTTTCTTCGGTTTTTCTCCGATCCAGAGCTCGTGCGGAGTTTTATCTTTCGTACCGCTTCTCCCAGTACGATTGAGTACGTATGTTGCTGTAATTACAGCTTCCGCCTACAGCTTGACGTCCAATTGTCTCGAGTAGATCATCTCGTTCGATTGCACCGTTTTGTTCCGGCGTGTACGCGACGGACTTCTCGTGTTTGATGCCGTGCCGTTGCATGATCGCTAGCATTTCGTTATTGAAGAACTCCAACCCGTTGTCCGTTCTGAGAATTTTTATTTTTCGGTTGAGTTGCGTAACGAGTCTTTTCATTAGTCCTTCGAAAATCGATTTCACTTCGGATTTTTGATTTAGGAAGAAGACGAATACATAGTGCGAAAAATCGTCCTTAATCAACAGAAAATACCTCGAATTCCTGACGGATGGATTTTCCATCGGCCCGCAGAGGTCGGCGTGAACCGGTGCTCCAGGTTCTTTTGCCTTCGTCTGGCTACACGGGAACGGCTTCTGGCTCATCTTTCCCTGAGCACATCCGTCGCAGTTCCAGTGGTTTTCGACTTTGACATCGATGTCCCACTCCTTCAACACGCGTTGAATGTGTGGGATGTTCTGGTGAGCAAGGCGTTCGTGCCAAACTCGCAGTGGGTCCCTTTTCGCAACATTGGCTTGTTGCACTTGTCGATTGGGAAGAGTCTCCTTTTCGCAGATACGAAACCGCATTTTGTAGAGATCCTCGTGGTGATCTCCCACTGCAACTATGTCCTCTCCGCTTTTCAACCAACATCCTCGGTTATTCGATTCGAATTTTAGCACTTTATCTAAAGCAGGAGACATAGACATCAGATCCTGCCATTTCACTCCGTCGTACTATGAATAATTAATATCGCCTTTGCCTTTCGCTAAAATTATTTCACCGTTGCCAACTCTTACTTGTATTGGCACAGCTAGTACCGTGTAGTTGATGAACCACTTACGCGTTGGACACATATGTTGGCTCGCTCCTGAGTCAAGGAACCAACCTGTCCAGAGCTGCTGCGAGTACAATCCTTGTGCTGATATTATCGCAGCGGTGAACGCGCTTCCCTTCTTTTGCTGTCCAAAGTTGGCTTCGCTCTGGTTCGCTGTCTTTTATTTCTTTTTTCAGTCTCTTTTCCAGTGTCCCGCTTTTCCACATTTGTAGCAAACGCCAGGTTTTTTGTCCCTCGTACCTCGCTGTTGGTTCGCTTTCATGGGGAAAGCGTTATCGCTATTATTCTCGCTAGAATTCATCCGAAGCTCTTGCATTGTGAGTCGAGCAGTGAGATTCGTCAACGTGCGTTCGTCTTGACTCGTTGATTCCCACGCCGTTGCAAAATGCTGGTATGGGTTTGGTAAAGTCATTAGAACTGGATTTTAATAAATTTTAGAGCTTTTAATTTATTAACATGTTTTGCAAGACAGTTCAATTAGACCAAAAATTGGAAAACAAAAATTTGGTGATTATTCAATTCAATTAGACCAGAAAGTTGGAAAACTAAAAGTTGGCGTGCAAAAACGACTGAAAAGAGGGTTGATTTTTCAAAGAAAAGGGCAAAGCTCGGCAATTTTTCCTTTTCACTCAATTTTGTATAAATGGTGGTGAATTGTCACGTAAGAGACCTTAGTTTTGAAACCCTTATTGAGATTTCTGTTTCAGACTTGCAAATTTTGAGATTATTTGTCGGCCATGCTATGAGGTTCTTTTCGGGAACTTTGGCGCCCTCTATGAAATAGTTTTGTAAAGACAATGAAAAAAATATATTTTCTATTCTCAAAAGATAGATGTAGTGTTGAAAAAAGTTGCATATTCATTTTCAATGAAGGAGCTGAGAAAAAAATTCATAAAACCATTGCTATTTTTTAGCCTTCCAATGTTTACTAGTACCTTAACGGATGTATTGTTCAGGGACAAGTGCTGTATATATAGATACACTATACTGGTGTACGTATGCAATCACCTAATGACAAAGAGAATTTCTCTTCTTTGGACTTTACAAAAACTAATCAAATTTTTGTCCCAGCAATGAACGAAATCCAAACTTCTGTTCTAGTTATGTATCAAAAGCTAAAAACGTAAATAAAGTGAAATCTGCTAGTGCAAATAAAATAATGCCTAACCTTTTATGCGCCACCGATAAAAACTGCCGTGAGCACGTGCGCCCGAATTTTAGCTTCAATGCTGACCTCAAGTTTCTCTTTATTTGCTGGAAAAAATATTGATGTGCCCAAAATGATGATTATTATTCAGATAATAGTTGTGACACTTATTCTAAATGATGTGTTGCTTTGCACTTGTAATTCTTCAATTTTTTCTATGTTATTAAAATGTTCAATTTTATGTCATCTCAGGTAATTTTATCTGTGAAATTTTGTGAATTTACATCTGATGGATAGTAAAAACTATGATGTACTATATCCAATGCAGAAAGAAACTAAGGAACGCCATGAAACATGTAAAGCCTTATAGGTGTGTGGGGCGAAAACTCGGGAATGACATTGTGAACGGTCTTCTTTGAAAAGATGTTCTTAAGGGGCTTTCTCAGTTTAAAACGAAAAAAATCGATATTTCTTGACGGACTTCAATAGAAAAAATTTCCGATTAATTTTACGGCAAAACATTATATACAAAATTAAACTAGAAAAAATTTCCCACAATATAAGTACAGTAAAACCTAATAAAATTTAGTGCTTTTAATTTATTAACATGTTTTGCAAGACAATTCAATTAGACCAGAAATTGGAAAACAAAAAGTTGGTGATTATTCAATTCAATTAGATCAAAAAGTTGGAAAACTAAAATTTGGCGTGCAAAAACGACTGAAAAGAGGGTTGATTTTTCAAAGAAAAGGGCAAAGCTCGGCAATTTTTCCTTTTCACTCAATTTTGTATAAATGGTGGTGAATTGTCACGTAAGAGACCTTAGTTTTGAAACCCTTATTGAGATTTCTGTTTCAGACTTGCAAATTTTGAGATTATTTGTCGGCCATGCTATGAGGTTCTTTTCGGGAACTTTGGCGCCCTCTATGAAATAGTTTTGTAAAGACAATGAAAAAAATATATTTTCTATTCTCAAAAGATAGATGTTGTGTTGAAAAAACACACAGAACAACAATGACACACAGAACAACAATGACACAAAAGCTGATCCAAAAATTATTGCTAAAGCTGGAGAACGCTGCCTTATTGAATTAAACGGTTACTGTGATGTGAAAAGTAAGAAAAGCATGTATTTCAACGACTATATGGTAGATGTATGTTTATGCTACACAAAATCAGCAAATAAACGTAAATTCAATATTGCATGTATTTCAACGACTATATGGTAGATGTATGTTTATGCTACACAAAATCAGCAAATAAACGTAAATTCAATATTGCGTCACCACCACCAACAGAAGCAGCAGCACGACAACATTTATTCCGAACCTATCACCGGGTTTAGCAGAGGTTTGGAAATGAACAAAATGCTGAGCAATGGAGATGGAGCAGAAGCAAAATCGGCTAATTCATGTTACGACACTCGAGCCCCAGCTCCAGGAAGCTTGTTAAAATTTATTTCTTGTAAATGGAATAAGGGATGTCAAAAAGCTTCGGGATGTAGAAAAGCTGAGTTAAAATGATCCATTATATGCACCAATTGTAATGGTACCTATAATAATTCGCAAGTTCCATCACATTAGAGCGATGAAAAGGAAGAAGCAGAGACTATTTTCGAGCAAACGTATGATGCACTCGAAAATGAAGAGGATTGTAATGAGTCTGACAATCCCATCGCAGATGATGCGGATGAAACTTCGGTCTGTGACGTCCCGATCGATACCGAAAGCGAACTCGCAACGCCTGGTCCATCAGGCATAGCAAAGCGAAGAGTATTGCGCTAGACTTCGAAATTATGCATCACATCTGGATTATTCCTACAGGAGATACTACGATAAAAAAAACGCGCCGTTTACTTTACCTCAAGGTGGTGTCGGAATAAGTTTAACCAAATTGCATATTGAAGTAAACGTTGCAGCGCTCGTACGCTAAAACTAAAAGTATTGTTAATACAGTAAACCTGTCAATAACGGAATCCCGTGGGTAATTAATTTTTTCCACTATTGACACGAATTCCACTATTAACAGGTTCCATTATTGACAGGTATTTGAGTCAAACCAATGTGATTTTCCATTATTGAGAGTGAAATTGAATAAAAAACCAATGCATATAATTACATGGCCATTTAATGATCAAATCAAGTGATATAATGAACGTGAAAAGGAAATATGTACTGAGATAAAACTATTTTTTGATAAATGAATGAAGGAAAAACTGAAAATGAAAAAAGCAGCGAATGACAAACATTATTATTCAAAGTAATCGGTAATCGAAGACTGTTTTGTTTTGCTTGCAATCAAATCATCCTGTACTAACTTGATGGATTCTACTAAAAATAGAGTAAAAATGTATTTTCAACATTTTACGATGAAAGGTATTCGTCGATAATTTCTTGTCTGTCTTTAATAACCATGTACACAGCAGACTTGCCACATTTGTATTTTTCTTTCAAAATTTCGATTCCCATTTTTGACTTCATGATATTTTATCAAATTGTACTTTTGTTTTAACGTGAGACGTGAACGTTGGATTGGTTTTTTATCCTCTTTTTTACGATTCATTTTCAATACCGACGGAAAAATGTGAGTGTAATGAAGTTCTAATTGTGTGGTCAAAGTGTTTTTCGCTCAAGTGCAATTGACGAACTGAACAATCTATGGTCGCACACACAAAGAGAGTGCATAATTCATAGCTATCGAATCAGCAAAAAACTGAATTTCGATTTCTCAGAAGTTTTGATTACACGATGCTGTCCTAACAATAAAGAAGTCTAAACAATGACTCGAAGTGAGAAAGTAAACGATAGATTTTTTTGCCATGACAAATTGCCGCAACAGAAGCGATAAACTTTGCATATTACGAAATGAAACAGTGATTTCGAAACGATTTTTATAACCATTGGTTGTTATATTGGAAAAAATATAGTTTCAAATGGAAAAAAGACCAAAAATAAGCGAAAAAATTTTTGTTTCCAAGAATTGTTTTTCCACTATTCGGAGTTTCGATTTTCCGTTATTGACAGGTCAATTTGTATGGAAGAGCTCAATGGCCAAATTTTTTTCCCACTATTGACACGAATTCCACTATTAACAGGTTCCGTTACTGACAGGTTTTACTGTACTTATATTGTGGGAAATTTTTTCTAGTTTAATTTTGTATATAATGTTTTTGCCGTAAAATTAATCGGAAATTTTTTCTATTGAAGTCCGTCAAGAAATATCGATTTTTTTCGTTTTAAACTGAGAAAGCCCCTTAAGAACATCTTTTCAAAGAAGACCGTTCACAATGTCATTCCCGAGTTTTCGCCCCACACACCTATAAGGCTTTACATGCTTCATGGCGTTCCTTAGTTTCTTTCTGCATTGGATATAGTACATCATAGTTTTTACTATCCATCAGATGTAAATTCACAAAATTTCACAGATAAAATTACCTGAGATGACATAAAATTGAACATTTTAATAACATAGAAAAAATTGAAGAATTACAAGTGCAAAGCAACACATCATTTAGAATAAGTGTCACAACTATTATCTGAATAATAATCATCATTTTGGGCACATCAATATTTTTTCCAGCAAATAAAGAGAAACTTGAGGTCAGCATTGAAGCTAAAATTCGGGCGCACGTGCTCACGGCAGTTTTTATCGGTGGCGCATAAAAGGTTAGGCATTATTTTATTTGCACTAGCAGATTTCACTTTATTTACGTTTTTAGCTTTTGATACATAACTAGAACAGAAGTTTGGATTTCGTTCATTGCTGGGACAAAAATTTGATTAGTTTTTGTAAAGTCCAAAGAAGAGAAATTCTCTTTGTCATTAGGTGATTGCATACGTACACCAGTATAGTGTATCTATATATACAGCACTTGTCCCTGAACAATACATCCGTTAAGGTACTAGTAAACATTGGAAGGCTAAAAAATAGCAATGGTTTTATGAATTTTTTTCTCAGCTCCTTCATTGAATATGAATATGCAACTTTTTTCAACACTACATCTATCTTTTGAGAATAGAAAATATATTTTTTTCATTGTCTTTACAAAACTATTTCATAGAGGGCGCCAAAGTTCCCGAAAAGAACCTCATAGCATGGCCGACAAATAATCTCAAAATTTGCAAGTCTGAAACAGAAATCTCAATAAGGGTTTCAAAACTAAGGTCTCTTACGTGACAATTCACCACCATTTATACAAAATTGAGTGAAAAGGAAAAATTGCCGAGCTTTGCCCTTTTCTTTGAAAAATCAACCCTCTTTTCAGTCGTTTTTGCACGCCAAATTTTAGTTTTCCAACTTTTTGATCTAATTGAATTGAATAATCACCAACTTTTTGTTTTCCAATTTCTGGTCTAATTGAATTGTCTTGCAAAACATGTTAATAAATTAAAAGCACTAAAATTTATTAAAATCCAGTTGAAACCAGTTGAAAAAACGTCATTTTGAGGAAATCGTGTTTAAAGTTTGGCTTCGTTTTTTAGTAGCTTTTCTAAACATTTTTTAGTACCTCTTTTATACATCAAAATAAATACTGACACTTGTAAGTAGACGAAAATTTACGGTATTTTAGAAAGAGAAAATACACAATCGATGCCATACGGCCGGCGGCTGCAAAAGCAGCCAAAAACGCGCACGCCCTTAAATCCGTTTTATACTATTTTAACGTTCGAATTTTTTTTTAATATTGTAAGAGGTCACTTTTGAAGGTGCGTGGAGTTGAAAAATGCCAAAAAAAACAAAATTTGGAAAGTTTTAATGTGTGCTAGTAATTTAAACACTTCAATCTTCTTCCCCACATTTACACCACTCATTACGCAATCATCATTTTTTCACAGGAACATTTCTCTTGCAGTTCAAAACCATTTTCACGCCCATATGGAGCCACACGATGCATATCACGTTGCCACATAATAACGCGGTGACAAAGAGTCTGCTGGACATGTATCGCGTAAAATTCGATAGCAACGGCATCGAAATATAATATTTTACAGGAAACGTTTACCAGACCTAGCCTTAGGTTTAAACCTTTTTTTCACATGAAAAATAACGTCAATTAGGGAGTAGGTAAACAAATACGCAAAATTTCTTCTATCCAAGGTTGCGGGAAAAACAGCTGTTTTACGTTCTGCGGATTATTGCGTGGAGAAAGACACTGAAACAGATAAAATTTACAGCTATGCTGATTTAAGTTATACGTACAACACACGCAGACTAAATAACTATTAACTGAAAGCGGCAAACTCAACTGGAATGCTTTAGTTTAAATAAGAAGCGATTTATCTCCCTGACATTCTTTGTAGAATATAAGTATTGTCACATAGTGCAAGATTGTTTTCGTTTATTTAGCAATCTTTAGTTGTAAGTCCCACGATCATCAATCTAGAAGACATCTTCGTGTTAATGCATAATACACAAATATTCCCTGCCTCCATTTTCAAACTTCATTCACGGTTGAACTCACTGAGAAATGACTTGCACGAATTGGTTGTGCGTTTGTCGGAACCATCTACTTATTGTATCGTATTTTTTGGCAGGCATCACGGGCAGTTTTATTAATGATACAAATACTATGTTATTGTTTCATAACTTTTGTTGTGCATGGGGTGTCCTAGAAAAGCATCGAGTGACGATAGGTATGCGCTGAACGAAGATGCTCGGGCGGCGTTGTGTAATATACTTAAATCAATATACAAAACCATGCGACTTCACCACCCTATGCACACGCCTAAGCTTATGCAATTCCTACGCTGTGAGTACCTACGGGAACTTAAATCAAGCTTCTCAATTAAATCAACTCATTCACAAAATTAGAAAATCATATCAAGCTTTTTAAATTGACTCGATCAAGTAAACAATCGTGCAATGACCCAATTGTATTCGCGTGCATCAATTTGATGCAATATTGACTACTCAGCAAATTTACAGCGTGGGAATGCAAGGCAATCAATTAATCAATAAGTAAATAGAATTAGAGTAGGGATAAGATAGGCAATGGAATTAGTATTTAAGAAGAAGAATGGAATGAATAAACACAGTTCTTTTGGAGACATAGCTAGCGTTATTACTGTCCCATTAGACTGCCTACTATTTTGGCAGTCAAGAACTTTTGCCTTCTTATCGGCAAATAAACGTAGAAATATCGGCAGCACGGACCATGGATAGTCCAGCGCCAATTTTGCGGCAACCATTGAGTTGCCTGTAGGTATCCATATATCCTTTTTCCCTCAGGCAATTAATTGATTCTAAACAATTAGAGCCAGCAAGCATCTGAAGCGGATTTCCCTTTCCGAGTATCAAAAGCGGAAGCGCTGCGCACTTGATGCCAGCGAAAGTGTGCCACCTCACGACATCAACGTAAATCCACCACAGTTGTCTTCTACTTATACTATCCACTAGCTAGCAGCTCGTAATGACCTATGTTTTAATGAGATAGTGACGCACTACGCGAAGCTCGTTGTGACTGACAATTGAACTGCCATTAAAGCTTTTACAAGATGAAAAACAGTTGGGGACTGATTTCCGTGCTGCGAACAGCGGGTGCATACTTATATAGCCTATTAGAAGTATCGTTCCGGAAAGTACCTTCAAATTGTTGGAAATTCACTGTTATATGCTACAGTGACAAATCAAATTGCTCTGATTTACTTCCTCTGACCAAAAATGATACTTGTTACAGTTAATTTTCTTCAATAAACTTCTAATGATATAGCTTCCACTTCATTTCTGGCAGCTCATTATGAGCCAGATAGAGTTGTGTGTCAGTAGTGTTATTGTATCATAATTAGAACTTCATTCAATGTCGTTGCCCTATTTTCAAACAAAAGATAATTATTTATTTATTTATTTATTAGGAATTCATCTTACAGACTTAAACGATACTCTAGCCAATCAGAGAAGTTCGAGTTTAACTGATGGTGGTGAAGCTGAAACAGAAAACATTCACCTAAAAGGAGTCTGCGGGATTGCAAAGTAAGAAGTTGTAGCAAGGAAAATCGCTCTTCATAAGGCATATAAGAAATTTTGAATTTAAAGATAAGGAAACGAGGGAATTTGTGTTGTGGAGATTCGATCAAAGAATCCAAATATTGATAGTGTGGTGACCATACTTGCGAGCAATATTCAAGTATGGGTCTAACTAGGCTAGTGTATAGGTTGACGGCGGAGGAAATGTCAGTAAGCATTTGAGAGTGTCTTAACACGAACCCGGAGACCCGAGAGGCACGTGCGGCTATAGCCACAATTTGAGGCTCAAATTTAAGTTTCGGACCGAAAATCACTCCTAGATCTTTTATTTAACATATAGATATGATCAATTGGACTGGGCTTTAGGGAGAAAGACATTTTGTGACATTTCTGGATATTAAGGAATGATGATTTTTCATTCCTAGCACTATACCATGGTCAATTGCATCATCTCAAATAAAATTATTAATTTGTTTAACTTCAGTCAAACTTCAATGAAATTTGATAATGACCAATTGAAAATATATGACGAAAACCTCCTTTTTACAAAAACGGGTTTAAATTCATTGGGAAACTCTCAACACTACCACATTGCAAAATGTGCCCTCGGGTCCATGTTCCAGATGGCAGAAACTTTTTCATCACAAATATTCACGGACGGCGACAAAAAACAAACAAATAATGTAGAAAAAGCTTGTGTTCTTGCGCGAGTTACGTTTTTGGGTAACGTTTTGTTCAAAAAATCGGTCGATTTCCTCGACGCGGAATTGCCAAAATAAAACACTGATTTTTTTTTAAAAAACAAAGGTGGACTTTATTTCCTAAAGATCCAAGTTTTTATTCTTTACTTTACAATTCTTAATTTTGAACTGACTCTCTTATCATAGGGCTTGGCGTATTTATACATTTGGTATGCTGCATCAGCATTTGTAATTCGATCTTCCGTTTGCAATAGATCGTGGACTTTAATAATTGATTTTGGGCTGACCATGCAATTAAATGTAATTTGTTTACAATAGATCGTGGACTTCGGTAATTGATTTTGGGCTACCCATGCAATTAAATATGAGAATGTTTATTTAGAGTTGATTGGTTCTGTTGGGATGTTGATATTACTTGGTGGGTTACCCCGGGTGTTTATGTTATTGAAATTGGTTGTACATGACTGATAGGATATTCGTGGTTTCGGGATAGGAGGAGTATGTATGGGATGCATGTGTAACTTTTCCCTTCTTAAGATCTTTGTTGTCCTCAACAAAATTGAATATTGGTAAGTTGTTGTTTTCTTTTTTGTCATTATTTATATTTTAAATTGGAAGATTTATTTTTGCAGTGACGGTAGAAAATTAATGTAGTTGCAAGTATTATAATAATTATAAACGTTACTGATGCAGCTGTAATGTTGTTTCTGGTATTTACGTATTTTATTTCCTCTATATTATCTAAGTTTTTTTCGTTATCCAACTTTAGGTTTTTTTTTTTTAAATTAATTTGTCTAATGTATCCAGTAGTGTTTGTGATAGGATTTAATATTAATATTTGTTGAAATTCTTCTATATCATTCCAGTACACCTTGCCGAGTAATTCTAATTAACAATTGCTGAATCTTAATATATAATGTCCATTTAACTTATATGTTTTTTCATTACAGTTTTGTTTTATTGATTCATTCATATTGATAGCTATAACTAATCCTCCTTCTATTTCTTTCACATGAGAAATATTACTTGCATTAATAATATAATCCCTTTTGTTACATTTTATTTCATTTTGAAGAGATTTTTACATGTTTTTCGCTTCTGTAGTAAGTTCCTTGGAACAATATAGCTTCTTTAGCATTTATGTTTAATATTTGATGGTTTTATTTGAAACTTGTTGAACATAATAAGATAATAGTGGTTGTGTTAAAACTGGGATATTTATAGCGAATATGATAATATTATTTTTGATAAAATCGTTAATATTTATGTCTCTTAGTTCGTCTTTTATTAGATCAAGATTATGTACTAATTGCATGTTTAACAAAATTTCGTTTATTTGCTTTGTTTTTTTGTGTCTGTTGCTAATTGATTGAAGAGTATGTTGGTATTATTTATATTTTGGACAATTTTGTCTAAGTTGCTCTGAGCGTTACTTATCTTTACTGATTGGTTCATTGATTTTATTATTTCGTGGTTATTGGAGTCAATTATACTTAGGTGACTCATGATTTCTTCATATTCGTTGTTATCCATGACTCCGAAGAGTAATTTATAAAGGGTTCCTCTTGGGTTAATAATTTCTAATTTTAATTTATTATGGCCAATCTTCAATGGAATTGTAGGTTTTTTTGGAATAATTAGTATTGGGTTTATTTGGGAAGATGAAGCCTTTATTAAAATGGAGTAATTTGAGTTCGCTTCGTATGGTTTCAATGATGTAGGTTATATAATGATGAGGTTTAATTTCTGTTGTTATATGATTAAGAGCTTCTTCGTATTGGTTTAAATTAATTTTATGGTAAATATGTTTATAGTATTTTATGAGTCTAACAGGATTCTTTTTGATGAGAATAATTCCTGATTCGGATTCTGCTTGTTAGATTGTAAGCTCTGTTTTACAGCTTGGTATGGTAGTTGACATTAGAAGAATAATTACGATCAATTTAGGAATGTTGATCTGAAAATGTGGTGTTTATGAAATTAATTTTCCTTCTATTATTTCTAAAATTATTTTTTGTCTGATTTGAGGAATATGACTTTGAGTGAAATCTATAGGTTTGTTGTCTGAGAGGTATTTTGCGATTGTGCATACAAAGACGCCGCAATCATTATTATTTTCTTGTAATGGGGTGTTTATTTCGTTTAATAAGGATAAGGTTGCTGTATTGAATGGTTTATTAAGTTTATCTAAGGATTCTTGCTCTAAGTAATCCTTTAATGGTTTTAATAATTCAAGTGAATCAAAGTATTTTATAGTATGATTTTTTAATGATATTGCTGCTAGTGTCCAGTGATTGTTGTTTACATGTACGGGGATCAAGATTAAGTCAAAAGAAAATAGATCTATTTTTCGGGTCCAGCGTTTAACTGAATTGTATCCTAATCTTTGGAGTGAAGGGATGAAGAATGTATTAAATGAATAAACTTTGGGGGATTTTTCTGAATTTTTGCTGGGTTCAGATATAAGATTTAAGTAAAAGTTAATTATTTGATCGTTCAACCATGAAGTGTTATTTAGTGTGTTTATGTCTTTTCTAGTGATATTCAATCCGAATTTTAATATAAGTACTTCGTTTTGGGATCCTTGATTAAGAGCGTTATTGATTTTTTCTATTTCTTTATCTTTGAATTTGTTATCTTGTGTGGTAGGTTCAATTATCTCTGGTGTTTCCTCGTAATATTTTTTTATTCTTTTTATGCAAGTAGGGTGGATTTTGTTCCGTGATTTATTTTTTCGAACTTTTATTATTTCGTTATTATCATTTTTAGTTATGTTTTCTTTTCGATACTTGGGCTTTTCTTTGTGTCTTTCATTATTGTAGTTTTTTATATAAACATGTTTGAATGGAATTTCTGGTTCTTTTTCTCTGTTTTTGTTATGATATGATAGCCATTTACGTTTCCTTTCTTCGAGTGTTTGAAATATTTTGTCTTTACTGCATAATCCGTATTGTATGTCCTTTGGACGTTGGTGTGTGCTCGAATGAATTGAATTGTTGTAGTACTATGTAGCTTTTAATATGCTTTCTGTAGTATTTAATTCGGGATTCGTAATTGATAAGATTCTTATGTGTTCTAGAAGGGTATTGTGGCATCTGTTCATATCTGAATTACCTGTATGTGCTTTAGGTGATGAGAAATGATTTTCGATGTTTTCCTTTCGTAAGTAATCTTTCACATTAACTACGTTAAATTCGTTGTCGGATATAATTTTATCTGGTTTTCCTAAGATTGCATTTCGTTTTCGAATAAGATTTATAAATGTAATAGCATTTTTGTCTGTTGTTTCTTTTGTGTATAAATGTTTAGAAAATTTATCGATCGCTGTGAAATATTGTCGTTTTCCAATAAAGAATATATCGATATGTATTATTTGGTTTATATCTGATGGAGTTTCTGTCGATTTAAATTCGGGTTTCACGGGATTTCGATCGTATTTAGCTAAATTACATGTTTCACAATTGTTTATATATTTTGTTATTAATTTTATTAAATTTTTGTAGTAGTATTTAAGTTTCAATTCTTCGTAGTTTTCTATTATTCCTCTATGGTTTGTTTTTTCGTGGTATTTTTTTATTTGTTCGAAGCCTTGTTCTTCGTTTAGCAAATCGGTGGCATGATGACTACATTTAATAAATTTTATATTTTGGTTATTAGAGAATAGATAGATAATAGCTAGTTGGACTTTATTCCATTCGTGGTCAGTTAATTCACAATGGATTCCGATTCTTCCTTTTTCGGGTATGTAACGTCGTAAGATATCTTTGATTATGCTTTCGCTTTCTATATCATTTTCATCAATAAATATTTTCCTGTTCTTGTTTACGGTTTTTATTTCCTTTTGTTTCTTTTTGACGATGATGATTTGTGTTTTGTATATGTTTACAATTCCTTCTCTAATCGGTATAAAGTCATGTTGATCTTCAACCCCTGAATGAATTGTTGCCATATTACTAGTTATTTCGTCATTCAGATTTATCTCATGGTTATCAGGATTAATTCTACTAAGAAAATCAGCTACTTTATTGTCTTTTCCTTTGACATACTCTATTTTATAGTTATACTCGTTAAGTTTTATTTTCCATCGTTGAAGTTTGCTATTAGGTTCTTTTAAATTACTTAACCATACGAGTGGTCTGTGGTCGGTTTTAATATCGAATTGAACTCCGTATAAATATGGTCTGAAATACTGTGTTGCCCAGATTATTGACAGTAATTCTTTTTCTATGGTGGAATAATTACGTTCATGATCGTTAAGGGTTCTACTTGCATATGAAAGTGGATGTCCGTTTTGGGATAGAACTGCGCCTATTGCTTTATCTGAAGCATCGGTTGTAAGTTTAAATCTTTGTTTAAAGTCAGGGTATCGAAGAATAGGATAATTAGTTATTAGGTCTTTAAGTTTTTCAAATGCTGCAATGTATTTAGGGTTATTAGTGTCAATTTTATTTTGTTTTTTTAGAGCATCTGTTAATGGAGATGCTATCTTAGCATAGTTATTTATGAACTTTCGGTAATATCCGGTTATTCCGAGAAAGGATTTAATTTTTTTGGTTGTGTCTGGAATGTGAAGATGTTTTATTACGTTGATTTTTTCTGGGTTTGGTTTAATGCCATCAACAGATAAGATATGACCTAAATAGTTAGTTTCTTTTGCAAAAAATTTGCATTTATCGATTTGTATTTTTATTTTTATATTTTTTTAAAGATTCGAATATTGTTTTTATATTAGTCTCCATTTCCTGGAGGGATGTTGCGAATATTAGAATATCGTCGAGATATACAACACATATTTTATTAATATGTTCCCTGAGAACTTCATTCATCATACGTTGGAACGTTGCGGGTGCGTTTTTTAATCCGAAGGGCATTCGAATGAACTCGTAGTGTCCTTGGGGAGTTGAAAAAGCGGTTTTGTGGCGATCGGTTTCGTTCACTTCAATTTGATGAAAGCCTTTAGCGAGGTCAAGGGTTGTAAAGTATTGGGCTTTTCCCAATTTATCGAAAATTGACTCTATGTTTGGAATTGGGAATTTATCTTCCGTAGTTTTCTCGTTTAGTTTTCGATAATCTATTACAACTCTCCATTTAGTTTTCCCTGAATTGTTCATTTTTTTTGGTACAATCCAAATGGGTGCGTTGTATGGAGATGACGAAGGTTGGATAATACCTTGTTCTAGCATTTCATTAATTTGAGTGGTAACTTCGTTCTCGTGTACCTGAGGGAATCTGTATATCTTTGAGTATAGTGGTTTGTTGGATTTTGTGACAATATCATGTTTGGTTTGACTGGTACAGGAAAGAATATCTCCTTATTTGTAAAATAAGTCACTATTATTTTTCAGGAGGTTTTCAAGACTTTTTATCTCCTCATTGTTCAGATCCTTAAAAAGAATATCAGTGGATTCTTTTGATTGTTTGGGAGTGTAATTATTATTTTTTTCTAAGAAGTTTACTTCTTGGGGTACGGCATATGTTAAATGTAATATTTTGTTATTAACTTCAAGAGTTCCTTTTCCTGAAGTTATTTTTGCATTTATAGGGAAAAGAATATTTTGTCCTATGACTGCCTTAAAGGTTTTGTTATGGAAGTCCATTACGTTCCATAGAATTTTATGAGAATGGGGTAAATCAAATTCTTTGGGCATTCCTGTCTTTATGTTAGCTGTGACGTAAGTTTCTCCTCCTAATCCTAATACTGTTATATGGTTTGTTAATTTTATTCTATTATGGTTTTTTAAACAGTTTTTATCTAGACTTGAGGTTGATGCGCCGGTATCTATTAATGTCGGTATTATTTCGTTGTCAATGTTTAAATATACTATAGGTAGAGGGTTTCCGAGGCAGGTATTAGAAAATTTGTATCCATTTTTTCTTGTTTATACATATTAGAATTGTCGACTTGTATTGGTTCTGGTTTATAATTTCTAAATTGGTGTCTATTAGTTTGAAATTGATTTTTGTTGAAATGGTTATTATTTTCAAATCTGCGATAATTATTCTGGTTATTGTAATTGTTAAATCTGTTATAATTATTTTGATGGTTTGGTAGAGGAAATTTGTTAGGGTTATTATTATTTCGAAAATTATTTGGTCGATAAGTATTGTTAAAATTGTTTCGGCTATAATTATTGTTGTAAAAATTGTTTGGGTGTGAGTTACTTTTATAGTTATTATTTTTACGCGAATTTTGGTCAATATTTTGGTCAAATGTATTTAATTGTAGCTCGTTAAGTAAGTTATAAGCTTGATCTAGGGTTTGGACATTTCGACTTTCTAAGAGAAACATTTTATATTCTGGTAGAAGACTTTTAAATTTGTTCAACACTAAATTTTCGTTTCGTACAGGGTTGAATTCTAAATGTTGATTTTGATTCGGACTTTGTATATATTTTATATTCAATCTGTTCAAAAGATCGTCTAACTTATGGTATATAATATCTATTTTATTAGGGCTAACCTTATGTATTAAATTGACAATATGGTTAAATGATTCGGTGATGCCGTATGTAGAAATGAGGGCATCCTGGACTGTTTTCCAAGTTTGGTCTGGTATCTTTTGCATTGTTTGACGTGCTTTTCCTTGAATTCGGTTGAGTATTAATCGGAGAATGTATGATGCTTGATTCCCAGGTGGTGTTAATGAAAGTATCGTATTGGCTTCTGTGATCCAGGAGTTTAGGGCGAATTCTTCATTATTACCATTGTATATTGGTAATCTTCTGGCTTCCTTCAACAGCTCTTCGAAAGGTAGTTCTAATGGTAGTATTGATGGTAATGGCGGTAGTTGTGGGACATCTTCTTGGTTTGCCATTTTTGTGCGGAGAGGTTTCACCTTATAGCTTACGTTACCTGTGTGCCTTTTCAGCTTGATCTCGTAGTTCTTTGTCTTAATACACTTGTTTCACTTTTGATTGTTAATTTTATTACACAATCCTTCCAAATTTTCTTTGGAGAGGATATTTTTGTTACTATTAGTTTTAAGTTTTATGCACTGATTCTATTGCGAATGAAAACACTTAATATACCGTGTTTAGCGGTGTCGCGATTAAATTCTTTTGTTGTCGAAAGAGGATTCTCCCTTCTTCAGACGGATGACTGCGCCAGTTACGTTTTTGGGTAACGTTTTGTTCAAAAAATCGGTCGATTTCCTCGACGCGGAATTGCCAAAATAAAACACTGATTTTTTTTTAAAAAACAAAGGTGGACTTTATTTCCTAAAGATCCAAGTTTTTATTCTTTACTTTACAATTCTTAATTTTGAACTGACTCTCTTATCATAGGGCTTGGCGTATTTATACATTTGGTATGCTGCATCAGCATTTGTAATTCGATCTTCCGTTTGCAATAGATCGTGGACTTTAATAATTGATTTTGGGCTGACCATGCAATTAAATGTAATTTGTTTACAATAGATCGTGGACTTCGGTAATTGATTTTGGGCTACCCATGCAATTAAATATGAGAATGTTTATTTAGAGTTGATTGGTTCTGTTGGGATGTTTATATTACTTGGTGGGTTACCCCGGGTGTTTATGTTATTGAAATTGGTTGTACATGACTGATAGGATATTCGTGGTTTCGGGATAGGAGGAGTATGTATGGGATGCATGTGTAACTCGCGCGAGTTATGTTTACTTTATAACACAACAGATGAAAATCAGGTTTCTATTGTGAAACTTAATTGAAACTAAAACACTTGAGGTTTAAACTTTTTTTTATTTTTCCATTATTAAATTTTTGTGTGGTATTCAATCGATGTATGTGACTTTCAGCGAACCGAATCTTGACAGCCCGTTTGAGATACTTCTTGCAGTACTTATTTAAATTTAAAATTCCTTGTCTGTATGTGTCCATGGTTTGATTTTTTTTTTGTAAAATTGAGATACCCACGAATTTTCCTTTTATTCTACTTCATTTTTAAATAATTTCAAACAAATTGTTTCGTTCACTACTTGAGGACTTTATCAGTGATGAATGGGTTCATTTCCTAATTCTACTCCAAGATATTTATACCAAAATTTTCAAAAATCTACGGATGAAAATACATCTCCAAATGAGTTTAAGGGTTGCGGGCAGGTTAAGGATTAACTTAATTACTATGCTCGCGTTTTAAAAATTTAAACAACCAGGTAGAACCGTTACCTGAATCGGTGTTCAGCAGGTCTTCCCTTCTGCGTTTGAAAATTTCCACACTTTTGCCCATGATTGCACTGGTGCAAGAGGACTATAAAATTACGACAGTGGATGTGGACATCGTCAGAATGACCACGGACAATAGAAAGCTCGACATGGCCGAAAGTCTGGAAATTTTACGTATACATATTTGTCTTTTTTATTGATGCAGATATGCAAATCTGCAATTTTTTGTGGTGATCAAAAGATATTCGACTTTAATTGAAGATAAGCAATTTGGAAGATAAACAGATTTGAATATTGAAAGGAAGCAAACGCGATTATGGAATATAAGAGCATCCATTATTTTGGTTACTGAGGAGTCTTCTTGAATGACATTGTGGTTTTTATTTCGTTATATAGGCGTCTTGAGGATATATGTCCTTCCACCTTATGCCTATTGTTTACCTGAACAATATTAAAAACAGATACTTGTTATTGTTTTTCGTTCCTGTTTTTTTTTTAAATTTGGTCTTCTGCAGTAGAAATATGTTGCCACTAGTATTGCAAAAGTTGTCAATATTGTAGCAACGCTTCAAATTTGATTAATTGTATTTTCAATGGCATTTGAAGCTAATATTTGTTGAAATACTTTGATTTCATTCGTGAAAATTTTACCATTTTTTTCTGGTTTACAATTTGCTGAATCTTATAACATAATGTCCGTTCAGTTGATAGGTTTTTTTTCATTACAATCTTGATTGATATTTTCGTAACTTTTGGTTACGAATATTAGTCAGCGTTGCCAGACGACCCGATTTCGCCGGGACGTCCCGATTTTGAAATCAAAATTAAATGTCCCGCGCGGGACAAGCTCAGTCCCGCTTTTCGGGGATTACTCGATTGAGCGGTGCACGGTGGAGGCAGATCACGAGGTCTCGCGCTGCGAAAAATATAACCAGCTATTTCCAGGCACCAGGTACTTCCACATCTGATCGTGAATAATAATATAATATATAATATCACAATGATTAGCTGTAGAAATTACTTCTACATATCACACTGTTAAACATTAGTTAAACTATAATAGTACGGATTATTTTCAAAAGTTATTGCCACTCATGTACGCCGATTTTAAGATAGCTAAGAATGTTAAATGTGGTAAGACAAAGAGTGAAGCAATAGTTTGTGAAGTATTGGCAAAAGAAGCTTTGAAGGATGCAATTCAAAATTTAAAAGATTTTTCTTTCGATTTCTACGGATGCCAGCAATAAGGGAAACTTTAAAAGAAGTTACATCTTCTTCCTAAACTATATTATATAATACGGTTTATAATTATATTTTTCTTAAGACTCAACTGCCTTACTATAGAGTAAACCAGACAATTATTGTAAAAGTAACGTATTTTCTTAAAATACATTTTCTTTGGCTATTTTTGCTACCTATTGTCAAGTAAACATAACTTGAAACGCAAATAAAAAAAAGATTTAAAAACTACTGATAACTCGTTTATACGTTTTTTTACTATGTCCCGCTTTCGACGGAAAAATTCCGCGTTTTTACTCAAAAAGTATCAAAATCCCGCTTTGCCGTAAAAAAATTCTGGCAACGCTGATATTAGTCCTCTTTCAGTTGTTGTTACACTGGTTTTATTGTTTGCTTTCACAATACAACTAATTTTTTACATATTAATTTATTTCAAAGTTGTTTTACATATTTTTCCGTCTCAAAATAGTCACTATAGTGATATGATATTACTTCATTAATATTTATGTTTAAAGTTTCTTGATTTTTATTTGGTATTTGTTTACATGATATGAAAATGTTTTTGAGATAAGCTAATGTTTTATTTTGCGATATATATTTTGCAAAGATATAGGTAAATATTCCACAAGCATTGTTGTTATCTTGTATGGGAATGTTTTTAGCATGGTCTAAATTGAAAGTTGAAGCGTCGAAGAATTTGTTTAGTTTGTTTGTTTAAATAATCTCGAAGAAGATTGGATATTTGATTATTTGAATTATTCGTGAAGCTAGAGTCCAATGGTTGTTATTTACATGGACAGTGATTAATATGATGTCACATGAAAATATGTTTGTTTGTCTTGTCCACCATTTTACTGCGTTGTAACCTGATTTGTCAAGAGTTGCAAAAAAGAAGATGCTCATAGTGTATACTTTAGGGAGATTATTATTGTTTTCATTATGACTGACTATTAGCTAAATTAATAAATTAATCATTTAACCATTTTCATCTATTAACGTGTGAATGTCGGATCTGGTTATATTTAAGTTGAATTTAAATATTAAGGTGTCGTTTAGATCAACATTATTTAGTACTTTTTGGATTATTGAATTTTGCTCTGGTGACAAAGTATATTTATTTTCATTTAATGCGGATTTTTATTATCTTTTTATGCTATTTATTCTGTTGGTATGCATATTATTCTGATATCTAGTTAACTTTACCTACGTTAACTGTTGTTATTTCTATTTTTCGACATTTCGGGTTTTCTATGTGCCACTCGTTTTCGTAGTTTTTGATGAATATTGGACTATGCTTTATCTCCGTTTTTTTATGTTTTTATTGTGGTACTCTTTCCATTTAGTTTTCAACTTCCCAGTATATGGGAAGTAAATGTGTGTGTAAGTACGTACGTTTGTGGACAGTTTTTTCTAAGAGCATAACTCACGTAAACAAAGTCGTATCAACTTCGTTAAGTTGGCAATCGAAATGTCTTTGCAAACTTAAGAGCTGACTAGTTTTTAGAAAACTTCGGTTGAGCAGGGGGGAGTAGTTTGTTACACCTATATATCGTGTAACGTCCACTACTTCTTCACCGCAGTCGACCCTGGCCACGGTTCGGGCAATCCCACTCGGCTTAAACCCGCGAAGAGGGGTGTGGGAATTTTTTTTAAAGAGCGCCACCCGTTTCTGCACCGGGACTGCCCTGTCCGCGAATCCTGAAACGGGAACAGGATTTGCGACGACCCAAAACCACCGGTTGAATAGGAAATTTAAAAAAGTGAATTAAAAACGAAGAAGCCGACGCGACCTTTTCTTCGCCTCTTCACACAAATACGCCAAATTTAATTATATGCACTATTTTATTTGTTAAAATCTAGCTAACTCTCCTATCTATACTTATGTCTACTTACAATTTTCTTTAACCTATTCAGGTGACTGCTTCCTGACTCCTTCCGCTGCTCGCCGTTTTCGCTTCTTACTATAGCTGCACACGCATAAGATATCGCGTAGTTTCTCCAAGTCTTTTCAATTAAGAACCCGATTCCGCCAACTCAAAAGACTTTCACCGCTGAGCTCTGTACACCAACGTGCCCTCTCTTGGGTCACACCGAACAGGCCCTCCAGCTGTTCTCCCGCCGATATTTATGGGATCTCCCGATCCCATTTTCGCTGCAAAAGCGGTCAACGGTCAGCCGAGTTTGCTGACCTCGTTGAAGCTTTAATTGTCTACGACAGGTTTTGCATCAATTCCCGCCGCACATCAGCTGTCGATTTAAGCTCTGTACTCGGTCTCCACGATTGGCCACGGCGTTGTACCTCAGGGGGATACTGTGGCTGCTGTGTGCATGTGGGCGGCCTTTGGGCAGACAACTTGTGACGCTAGATTTTGAGGACTGCTGTGCAGATTGGTATCAACGTTTCCGATCTGAATTCGAATCCTTAGACGCAGACAGCGAGTCCGGCATGTTTTAGCATACGTAAGTATCAAAGATATATGTATAATCTAAAGAACTATCCCATGGAATTGATTTCGCTTTTGATGATACGTTAAATTACGCAGCCTCCTCGTGCACGATCAGAAACAACCTCTCCATAACAACCTTACTTCCTACTTATCTGTCTAGTCCTATACATATGTGCATAGTTCAATATCCTTAACCTACATTCTCCTATATATTTATATATTTCAATAATAAATACCCTTAGCAAAGCTATTTCATATTTATTTAAATTAATTCTCTAAACATGCCCTGTGTGAAGTGGCGACTCGTGTGTACCATTTACAATCGGCAGCGTTTGCCCGCACGGTGATTTGGGGTCTTCAGGGGCAGGGCAGTCCCATATTTTGCCCTATTTTTGTTGGTGGATCAACCACGCTAAGTGGCGAACGTAACACGTTGTTTTAACCAGTTAAAGTTCATTTCTGTCAAACACTATTTCTCGCGAACTAAATATAAAATTTTACAGAAAACTGTTCGAACTGTTTTTTAATTTAATAAAAACATGCAAAAAATTAGATTTTTTTGCTAAAAAAGTAAACTGTTAACCTGATTTCCACATCACAGTAATCAATGTTTATAAAATTTATAGACTTTTAACAGCTTTTATAAAAAAAACCAGCGGAACTTTTTTTATGATAACAAATAAATATTGAACGAAGAATAAAAAAAATCATTCAGTTACCGTGTGAAACGGTTTCATACGAATGATATTACCTGATATATATTAGTATAAAGACATTGCTGTTAAGTCAATCTAAGTTAATTAATAATTGGATAATTTGAGCGGATTCTCAATGATTTCCACATTACCGTGTTATTATTTTAAAAAAATAAACTGCTTAAATATTGGGAAAAAATTCAATCAAATTTACATTTGTGGTAAGCAACGCTTTGAATGGTAAAATACTTTGTAGTCATTACTTTCCAAGATCATATGCTTTAAATTCTTTCACCAAAAAAGAAAGTAAAGCAAGATTCCAATTACTTCCTCATCACCTCTCATCATTTGTAATACTTTTTATTTTTTAAATGCAGTTACACCGATTATTGACTGCATATACAATGTTTTCCAAGGCCAACTGCAAAATATGCACAATATCATCATGCAACATAATCTCTTCAGTCGTCAAAAAAACTGAATTCATTTTCGCTAGCGCCCGTTTTTCTTTCAAGCAACGGTATGAAAACAACGTACAAAAAGCTTTTTAACCTGCCTCTCACTTAATCTCGCAATGTAAAGTACCATAAATTTTATTATTCTTTTTGATATTTATATAAATATTACTGGGAAGTTAACTGTGTGAGCTTGATTTATTTATTTTTACATATTGTATTGGATTAGATTGAATTACTGAATGAATCGTGTTATTGTATTGGTATTGCAAAAATTGTTTTTTTTTTCTTTTGAGAATGTATCATTGTGTATTATTTGATTTATATTGTTGAAATGCGAAATATGAAAAAATTACTCCTATTATATTCCGTCATATTGCACGTGTCACTATTATTTATATATTGTTTGTGATTAATTTATGCATTCCGTCAATATAATATTTGTATCTAATTTCCGCATCGTTTTTAACGATTCCACGATGTTTACTTTTTTCACGTATTTCTTTGATTTGGAGGCTTTGCATTTGTCAAGCAGGACGATTGCATGATCTGCACATTTAATGCATTTCACCTTTCTATTACTTGTATAAAGGTTTGTTATCGCTAATTGTATTGTGATCAGTTAATTCACAATATATTCCAATTTGTCCGTTCTCAGGTATCTTCTGAGTATGCCGATAAGTATGCTTTCACTATTAATGTCTGCTTTGTCTATGAATATTTTTCGTTTTTATTAATTGATTTAAATTCTAGTTTTTGTGTTTTCCTCTATTATTATTTGAGTTTACATATGTTGGCGAAACACTTTTTATAGTTATAGGATCATTTTGGTATTTTTCACCAGAATGTATTGTTGCATTTTCACTGCCGTCAATACACATATTTTCTCATCTATGTTTTCACTTGTTAATGCATTTGTTTCCTGTTTTCTGCATTTATACGGCTGAATAAATCGGCTAATTGGTTATCTTTTCCTTCCACGTATTCAATGTTAAAGTTGTATTCGCTGAGTTTTATTTTTCATCTCTGGGTTCCAGACAAGAGGTGTATGATCGGTTTTTATATCGAATCTTACTCCGTTTAGGTATGGACGGAAATATAATAGGATGGTTGGTCATTAAGTTTAGTTTTTCGAAAGATGCAATGTACCTAGGATATTCTGAGTAAATTTTATTAGAAAAAGCGGTTTTGTGTCGGTCGTATTCACTGAGTGAAAGCCTTTTGCTAGATCCAAAGATGTAAAATGCTTCCCAACTTATCGAAGATAGTCAATATTAGGAATTGGAAACTTATTAACTATTTTTTCGTTCAGCTGGTGATCCTACGCTGGTTCTGACATTTTCTGCACTGTTTTCCTTGCTCCACTCTGTAGTTTGTGAAGAATTTTACGAAACAGGTATGATTGCTGAATTCCAGGTTGCGCGAGGTTTAGGAATGTGCTGGCATCCTCTAATCAAGGTGTTAGTGCATATTCTCTGTTGTTGCCTGTGTAGAAAGGTAATTTTCTCGTTTCCCTATGCAACAGTCGAGGAACATGGTGGATTAGGAACTAAGTTAATGGAAGGATTGCAGGATGATAGTGAATTTGAAGTTTACAAATGGATAAAATGTGACCATGTTGATTAAGAACTTATTGACGGCAAAATAATTGACACTTTTGCCGTTATGGAAAGTATTGAGGTGGAAATCAACGATGATTTTAGAAGGTGGATTGTTTCCAATGAGGATTCTTCGAAAAGCATTCGAAATCAATTTTTGGGATTGTTTAAAAAACCACTAGATATCATTGTGTGCCACATGACCCCGAAACAAAACCGCATCATATCATTTACTCACGCGGATTTAGAGAATAGTATTCTTTTGCTTGTTATTGCTACGTACTTCTCCACTGTTACACAATTGATGAACATATGCGCATTTATAGTTTGTCCCGATGGTTTGCTCTGATGAGTCGTCCCTTTTCTTGATTTACACATGTCGGCAAAGAGTCCCTGACTTGATCCAGAGAACGATGAATAGTTCGACCGTCAAGCTTGGAACCCATCACTACTTTAGGTTGAACAATCGACATAATCATTTGCAACTTTTGACCTAGATAATATATGGCAGCTAGAAAGAGGAAGAAAATTTACGACAAACGCGAGTTGATTCCTTTTTTGTTCATAAAGTTTATTTTTGATTTTTATTTGAATGATTAATGATTCTATACATAACCGTAGAAAAGAAAATGATTTACTGATTTAAAACAAACGCCTGAAAGCCCGAAATATCTTCGGACAGAACTTCTTCGCCAATCGTGAGTAAGCATTATCTGATCCAGCTGTGTTGTATTTTTCTCCACTGTGACGATTCCAAACATGTACTATTACCGAGTTCGCTGTTTTATTCAGAACACCTTCCATTGCTGACGGATTAAAAAAATCATACCATCTTTGCCAAGATATGGCATAAAATTTTTCAATATCATATACTTTAAAACCAGCACAGCGATCGCGTGTCATAAGCTGAGGTGACAAAGTTCTGCAAATTTTCTGAAGCTCACGAGTGATCACCCCCGGTCCATTACTTCCCCAATCACTTCCATCAAAATTGAGAATGAAATTCCTTAGCAAATTTCCAACGATCTCATGCCCAATACCTTCATGATCAAAATTCATAATACCAGCAGCAACATGAGTGGAGGACTCCGCACCAGCATAATTTGGTTTCAATTCTTCAAGAGGTTGCTTTACAACAATATCAAGATCAAGGTAAGTACCCCCCCATTTGTACATAGTCAGATATCTTAAAAAATCGGACATGTGAGCCACCACATATTTGGAATCAATAATTTTCTCACTTAGAAGCCATTCATACGCAGGTGTGCCAAAGGCATATGTAAAGATATCCATGCTGCGTATGTTAATATTAGGATATGAATTCAATGTTGTTATTATTCTTGACTCCGAACTGTTTTGGTAATATAAAGAAGATGTAAATAGGACGTATATCTCAGTATTTGGATTAACCAACGCAGCCGACTCTATAGAGCATCCCTGGCGTTCAGTTAGTTGAATTTGATTTAGACAGGAATGAGTTGTTTCATGGAAAAATATGCATTTGCCAAACTGTGGCCTCTTCACGGCTTGAAACACATCGTCGAGGGCTGAAGTTCCTGAAAGCCGGTCATTTTGAAACCGAATCCTCTTACCTAAAGAATTTAGATTATCGCAGGCAGCGACGCAGTTATCATCGAGCAATAAAATTAAGGTGGTGAGGATCAGATTTGTTAGCCACGGGAAGACCAAAAATATACGGTAATTCATCACTCAGTTAGAAACGATACGAATTTAAAGATGCAACCAATGAGGAAAGAACTATTGGATAAACACTTTTCCAATATGACTTTTTCGAAGCATCTACTGTCGGAATGCGTAATGACAATTTGAAAGGCGTATATCGTCAATATCTGGGGCCATGACTCTAAAAGGCGCTAGATTTGAAAACTAATAATGAATTCCGAGAGATTTAGTTGAATAGGTCTCATAAAAGCTGAAAATATTTAACAGCAACGCAACCTTTTATCATATATATATATATATATATATATTGTTATAAACGGCCTTAAGTCAAAATGACATCTGTCATAACCTCTGTTAGAGGCCTGTCATTTTTACTATCTTCCTTCTCGAATAAACTGTCGCCTTGCAAAGACGTGTTTTTCTTTATCCGGTATCGACATCCACAGTTGCCATCAACAACAGGTTATGGGCCCAGAAGTCGAAAATAGAACCGGAGAGAAGCGGTTAATAAGTGTGTGCAATTATTTTCCTAAATAATTTCAAGCTGTCGCGTATAACCAGCAATCAAAATTCAACGTGGTCATCGTTCAACAGCCAAGCGATGCCGAAGGGGAAATCCAATTCGAAAAGCTGAAAGGCAGAGAAAATTTTGGAGAGTGGAAGCGATCGATGCGTGCATTTTTACGCACACGTAAGTTGGCGAAGTGTGTCGCGCCAGCCCCCGACACGGAAACAGATAGAGAAAAGCTGCAGGAGGCCATGGGTTGGCTATACCTCGCGTGTGAATCAACGGTGACGAACCATTGCGATGATGCGGCGACTCCGCTGGCCAAATGGAATATGTTGGGGAAATGTTTCACAGAATCCGGACTAGATCGGTGAAGTGGCAGCTATCGTTGGTTTAACAACGACGTGATTAGAAAATTGTGCGTCAATTGACGATTTCATCGGTAAAATGATGGTGTCATGGAAACGGTGCACGGACGCCAAGGTGATCATTGAGGGCAGAGTCGTCACCAGCCATTTGTGATGGGTCTCGCAGGTAGCGGCACGACCATCAGTGTGGAGAAGGTCAAATCGATGCTATTAACGTTGATTCCGGCGAGTGACAAGACAGATACAGCATTTTTTTGGCAGTAGCGGACGGCTAACGAAGCCAGTCAATGTAAGTGACTCAGAAAAGAGCAACGGAGGTACAAGAACAAACGTGAAGTGTTTCGGATGCGGTCAACTCGGACCTTACAAAAATAATTGCCCATCACGAGCATCGAACGTCGAGTTCAGACGTGTAAACTACGCAAGGAAGATACCAGACGCGAAATACGCGAATGCATTTACCGCAGTTGCGGGTGATTATTGCAAGGAAGATTGGTTCATCGACTGTGGAGCATCGCGACACATGACGTTTCGTCAAGACATATTATCGGATTTATAGAGCATCAAATAATCGGATATTTCTATCGCGAACGACGAACGTTTGCCAATGAATGGATGTGGGATCGTGCACATCAGCGTCAACGGAATCGGCATTGTTGTTCAAAACACGCTGTTTGTTCCGAAATTGAGAGCAAACCTGCTTTCTGTAGAAACCATAACAGATGCCGGAAACAGTGTATCGTTCAGCAAGAACTGGTGCAAAATATTCAACGCTAGAGGACAGAAGCTGATCCAGGCGAAGTCATACAACGGAGTATATCGTGTTGACGCACAGCATGTGAGGTGTATGTTGGCAAAGGATAGCGAGGTGGTCGACTGGCATCGCCGACTGGGTCACATGAGCTATGAAGGAATGGAGCGGTTGCGGTCAGCAAATAGTTGAGTTGTATTCGACGGAAGAAAACAAGATCTGGATGGATGTGTCAGTTGTGCTGAAGGAAAGCAAACGCGTGCTGCTTTCAAGCAGAATGGGGTCACAGTAAGGGCACGAAATGTGCTTGAATTGATTCATATAGATCTGTGTGGACCTATGAAGACACCTACATTAAGAAAAGCCAGGTATTTCCTCGTTATGATCGATGAATTCTCACGAAAGGTGTTTGTTTGTTTCTTGAGCGAAAAGTCAGCAGTCGCACAGGCATTCCAGAGCTTCAAGGCCTTGGTTGAAAACCAGACAGGACGCAGAATCAAACGATTGCGTTCAGAAAATGGTATGGAGCTTTGTAATCAAACCATGGAATCGATTTGCTCCAAAGCCGGAATTATCCACGAGACATCCATCCCCTACACTCCTCAGCAAAATGGAGTCGCTGAAAAAATGATCCGTTCGCCCCTGGAGCGTGCTCGCTGTATGCTTGCTGATGCGGAAATGGAAAAGCGACTGTGGAGTGAGGCCATTAACCACGCCGCATACCTGGTTAATCGTTCGATAAACAGATCAAGTGGGAAAGCCACTCCAGAAGAAATCTGGACAGGACAAAAGCTTAATTTATCAGAAGTTAAGATCTTTGAATCACCGGCAATGGTGCACGTGCCGAAGCAGAAACGCCAGAAATGGGACAGGAAAGCAGTTGAGATGTATTTCGTGGGTTACGTGGGTACACAGAAAAGCATGCTCTTTTATCATCCGGCAAGCGAACGCGTGTTAACCAGGCGAGATGTGACATTCCTGACACCGAAACCAGCCAAAATTGAATCATTATTTGTTGTGGATTGTAGCGACGAGGATGACGAGCCATCGAAGTCAGTTGGGGCTTCAAAGCCAGCTCAACCTGATGAATCAGCTGAGAACATGGGTGGAGTGACCCCTATCGACGAGCGGATATTGGACGATTCAGATGATCTAGATTTTAAACCTGCCATCAAGTTGCCTAATACGCCAGGCGAGCCGAAACGTTCTGAAAGAAAGAAAAACCCAGTTGTTCGAGACGGATTTGTCTCATACTTCGCACGAGCCTGTACGGCGGAAGATCCAATAAGTCGTCAAGAGGCCATCGAATCACCTGCTCGTGAGAAGTGGATTGAGGCGATGAAGGACGAATTGGCATCATTTGAAATCAACGGCACTTGGTCGTTGATGGACATATCTGAAGGTCGAACGCCCATAAAAAACATTTGGGTATATAAAAACAAGCGCGCTGAGGTTGGTTCAATTGTGCGGAACAAAGCACGGCTCGTTGCGAAGGGATGTTCGCAGAAATTGGAATTGATTACGGTGAAACGTTTTCACCAGTCGTTAGATATAGTTCACTTCGCATTTTGATTGCACTAGCAGCTCAACGTGTACTGGAAATTGACCAAATGGATACTGTCACCGCGTATCTTCAAGGTAATTTGGATGAAGATATTTTTACATTGCAACCGGACGGACTCGAAGATGGCTCCGGCAGAGTGTGCAAGCTTCATAAAGCACTGTATGGGCTTAAACAAAGCGGTCGACAATGGAATCGGTGCCTTGACGCGACATTGTTGTCATGCGGGTTGTTGAAATCGGAGAAAGATCCATGTGTTTACAGTGGAAAGAACGGGAATTTGGTTGTTGCCATTTACGTCGACGATTTCCTGATCTTCTGGAAGGACGCCACGACACGACAAAGCAGAAGTTGTCTACAAAGTTTTATATGAAAGACTTGGGTTGGGCGAAGACTTGTGTAGGCATGACGATTAAGTATGAGGAAAACTTTATCACTCTCAACCAGGAGTCGTACGCAAAAGAGGTCCTGGAGAGATACGGCATGGAGAATTACAAACCGGTCGGTAGCTCTTGTGATTCGTCGCAGAAGCTGACAGGGCCTGACGGATTCAAGTTGGAGCAAGATGTCCCGTATCGTGAAGCGGTTGCCTGTTGTATTTGATACAGGCAACCCGTCCAGACCTGGCATTTGCAGTCAGCAGTGTCAGTCGCTTCAACGACTGCTATAAATCAACTCATTGGATGGCCGTTAACCGTATTCTGAGGTATGTTCGCGGCACCAGTCACTATCGAATTGCATATCGGCGAGGAGACACCAGACCAATAAGCGAATTTGTCGACGCGGACTGGGCGAATGAATCGGACGAGCGGAAGTCATACTCAGGGTATGCATTTATATTTGCAAGTGGAGCTGTCACATGGTCGTGCAAACGACAAAAGTCTGTTGCGGTTTCCAGCACAGAAGAAGCATTATGGTTAGTTCCTGTCATCCGCCAGTTCATGGAATTGAAGAGCATCGTCATTAAAAGAGATAATCAAAGTGCCATAGCATTGGCATGTCGAGTCGCATTCAGCCCTCGAAACAAACATATTGCGGTGAGCTACCATTTCTATCGACAATATGTCATCAATGGGCTCATCATACTCGAATATGTTTCATCAGACAAGAATGTCGCCGACTGTTTAACCAAAGCAGTTAGCGCTGGTAAGATGGAGTTCGGAGCAAAGGGCCTCGGTTTAGTAGTGGACAAACAGTGAATCAAGTTTAATATAGAATTTATTTGAATTGTTTGCCAACGAGAATTGTTAATTGCTGTGTTTTGTTCTGTGATTTTATCACTGATTAGTCCAAGTTGGGGTGTTGTAAACGGCCCCTTAAGTCAAAATGACATCTGTCATAACCTCTGTTAGAGGCCTGTCATCTTTTCTATTTTCCTTCTCGAATAAACTGTCACCATGTAAAGACGTGGTGTTTTTCTTTATCCGGTATCGACATCCACAGTTGCCATCAACAACACATATATATGCATATATATATATATATATATATATATATAGGTTATATATATATATATATATATATATATATATACATATAGGTTACATATTCTGTCCTACACCCAAACCTCTATGATTGAAAAATGCACGTTTCTATTCTTAAAATGAATCATTTTTGTTCCCATGAAGCTTCTAGCATCCTCGTAAAGATTTTTGTAAACATTTAAACACTGAACGTGCCATTTTTCCAATCAATCTTTTCATCTGATCGACATCGAATGTACAAGCATCTGTGGGTAAGTTCTTATGGTTGCTTATCGATCAGAAGCTTTAAAAGGGCGATGTACTGTAGTAATTAGTAAGTTGATAGACAGAATCGTAGCAAAAAACATTAACTATATTATTTTTTCTTAAAAGTCCGCATTTATTAATTTGAGTACTGTAGTAATTAGTTAGTTGATAGACAGAATTGTAGCAGAAAACATTAAATATATTATTTTTTCTTAAAAGTCCGCATTTATTAATTTGAGTGGCGCAGTCGGTAGGATCCTTTTAAACGGAAAGGATCCATATGAGAACGGACTGAAAATACGCGAAACGCGAAGCGCCACTAAAAATAAGTGAAAAATAACAACTGTAAATGCTGTTACAAGAGAATTGCCCACCGATAAATCTGTGAAATTTCGGGCCCTATCCACATCTATTGTCTTCAACTCCCGTGATAGTGTTAAAATATCTACCAAACATTCCGTCAAAGGACAGAATTACCAAACTTTGGTCGAAAGTTATTCGGAAGGAAGAAATGGAGGCAGCCGTAATGGAAAGACTAGTCATCGCACTAGAAAACCTTGCGACGATGAACCGACAAACGGTCGGCAACAGATCAATTTATGTTTTCAAAGAAATTGAATACACCAATCCATTCGACGGAGACAGGCAACAACTTACACAATTTTTAGACTGTGTTGAAGATCAAGCAAGAAAAGCGGAGCTATTCCAGGCAATCTACAATACCAAAATTGTGGGACGAGCAAAGGAACTACTACTAAATAATGCACCTCAATTGTGGAATGAAGCCAGAGACCTTCTAAAACAACACTACAGGCCAGCGGGTAATTAAAAGGATATTTACAGAAAAATTGGAAACCTAAAAGTAAGTTCAATCTTTGATTTAAACTTTCAAATTGAAAAAATTATTTACGATATTAACACATTTTCGACTTACGAATGTAATTCGCGAGAAACTAAAGAAACATTTTACGCACTCCTTGTGAATCGAATAAAACAGATTGTTTCGGGAAATTTATCTAGAGAAATAAGAAATGAATTTGATCTACATAAAATTAAAAACGTTTTGTATTCATACGTTGGTTACGAAGACACAAATTTAGACAAAGAATTCCTGACCTCAGACCGAAGACAGGCACTACCTAAACAACACACCAATACTCGAAATAATCAATATAACTTTCACCCTAAACCACCTCAATTTAATAATCCCAGATTTAATCGTCAAAACACCAATTCCGAGACATTTAGGCAAAATCGAAATTTTCCATCAAATCATAATGGGTTCAGAAATGAACAAAGACCCTACTCTGGTCAGTTTCGAAGGCCAATATTCAATCCATCAGGCCAAGTACGAAATGCAGCTCAGCATCCCGAACCTATGGAAATAGGCCAAATTAGTCACAGCCAAGAACAGGGACTCAGTGAAGAGGTTCATAATATTGAACCTGTTTTTTTTCTAAACTAGGCCTCGGGAATAAACTATTTGTAACTTTAACAATTGATGATATTAGATGTAGAGGGTTGATTGACACAGGTTCCACAATGAGTATAATTAATTCCAGCAAGATTAATTGTCAAAAATTCAGGGTATTTGAGAAAACTAATATGAAACTCCAAACTATCAATAACGTGACTACAGAAACGGTGGAAAGAGTGGTAACACCTATACCCAGAGAGTTCAACTACGACCTCCGAGGGGCAATTAAATGGTATAAGAGGGATTTAGGAGATAAACCATACGATGTTCTAATTGGTATGGATATATTAGGCAAAATTGTCCAAGTGTTAGATTTCAGCAATAAATACATGATTCTCAATAATGGGACCAAAATTCCCATGTTTTCAGCTGAAAATGAAGCAACTTTCGATTGTTTCGAACTCAGTTCTAACTCAAACGGAATAGATCTAAGTCACCTCAACGAAGAAGAAAGGAAATCAATTAAAACGTTGTTGGAGAAATTTGAAAATTTGATATACAAGGATGGGGATCAGTTAACTAATACTGATTCGATAACTCACGAAATAAGGACAACTATCGATCAACCAATTAACGCAAAATTATATCGACTACCACCAAGGCACGAGGAAGAAGTAAGGCGTCAAATACAATACAATACGCAAACTAAACGAGATAACCATTGACGACAAATATCCCCTGCCGAACATAACCAGTATACTGGATAAGCTCGGAAGAGCCCAGTACTCTACTACTTTAGATTTAACTAAGGGATATCACCAAATTAAAGTACATCCGAACAACATCTCAAAAACAGCTTTCGTCACTCCTAACGGACTGTATGAGTATACCCGGATGCCATTTGGTTTGAAGAACGCACCAGCCACGTTTCAAAGGCTGATGAACGACATACTGCGAGAATATATTAATAAGATTTGCGTCGTTTATCTGGATGACATTTTAATCTTCTCAACAAGTCTGCAGGAACATATTCACTCTTTGAAGTTAATATTCAAGCGACTCGAAGAGCATAACCTTAAGATCCAATTTGACAAGTGTTCCTTAATGAAAAATAACACGGAATTTTTGGGACATATTTTAACTTCTGATGGAATGAAGCCAAACCCTAATAAAATTCAGTGCATTCAAGAGTACCTCCTTCCAAAAACAGAGAAGCAATTGAAGGGATTCCTAGGTGCTACGGGTTATTATCGAAAGTTTGTCAAAGATTACGCGAAAATCGCTACTCCGATGATAAATTATCTAAAGAAGGATGAAAGAATCAATATAAATGATCCGCAATACATTCAGGCTTTCGAGACCCTAAAACTCAACCTTATCAACCACCCGATTCTCAAATTCCCCGACTTCGGTAAACCTTTTACGTTATTTACTGATGCAAGCAACTATGCACTGGGAGCAGTTTTAACGCAGAATAATCAACCGATATGTTACGCTTCAAGGTCACTGAATGATCATGAAAAGAATTACTCCGTCACTGATAAAGAATTCTTAGCGATAGTATGGGCCGTTGGGTACTTTAGGCCATACTTATGGGGGAATAAATTTAAAATTGTTACCGATCACCTACCAATAAAATATCTAAACAAGAAGTATACGGGAAAAGAATTTAGTCAAAGGACTCAACGATGGCTACTTAAGCTACAAGAGTACCATTTCGAAATCGAATACCTGAAGGGCAAAGAAAATAAAATAGCAGATTTTCTAAGTAGGATACCTAATGCTGATAACAAGGACGAAAGTGAAGAACAACAATCCATCAACGATGTTTCTGGCAACGCCACAGTTCACTCGCAGGAAGAACAGCAACTTGACCATATACCGATCAAGGAAACTATTGTGAATAAGTATAAGACTCAATTAATATTAACTTACGACGTGGACAAGGATATTGAGATAGTCCACAATAGGAGAGATAGAGAAAATTGGATAGATGTACTACGAAGGTATATCAAGCCAGGTCTTACAGGAATCTACACTGAGCTATCATATTCTGAATTCAACAAAGTTCAACAAATTCTTATAGAACTTTTCAGCGATGATAGGAAAATCAAGTTCATCAAGGCTACTCTAAGAGCTAGAGAAATTAGAACTTTGAAAGAAGCCCATAAACAGATATCACTATACCATACAGAAGAAAGCATTCATAGCGGAATTATTGAAACTTACCATAGCTTAAAGAATAAAATTTACTATCCCAAGTTAATTCAAGAAATCATTAAAATCGTTAATAATTGTAAAACTTGTCTCGAAACAAAATATGAGCGCAAGCCAATTAAGCTGAAATATAAAATTAGTGAAACGCCTACTACAGTTAATCAAATACTCCACATGGATGTGTACTTCTTCGCTAAACAACCATTCCTAACTTTAATAGATAAATTATCAAAAAAGGCATACGTGTACCATCTACCTAATAGAAACTGGACCAAAAAAGTGGAAGCGCTGGAAGAGCACTTCTCGAAATTCGGAAAACCTCAAAAGTTAGTAGCAGAGAATGAGTTTAAAGCAGAAAATTTCAAAGAGTTTCTAAGGGAACAAAATGTTGATTTACACTTGACTAAACCCAATACACATACCGGTAACAGCGACATAAATAGGTTTCATTCTACTATTCAAGAAAAACTGGTATCTATGAGAAAATTAAACTTGACTCTGATTCAGAAAATGCATAGGGCGGTGTCCAACTATAATAACAGATATCACTCCACTATAAAAATGACTCCTGAAGATGGGATGCGAAATGATCCTACATTATTGGCAGAACGAATCCGTCTATTTAGAGAAAAACAAATTAATAAGTTGAACAAAGATAGGGAAGATGATAGGGAAACTAGAAATGTTATTCCAGTGAAAAACTACAAGCGAAATTATTACAAAAATGAATCTAGGTATAGATTAAAAATCATGCCAGGTGAACACCCCATTAGTATCAAACGCCCTTGTAAATTTTCAGACGATGATATCAGTATTTCTCACACTGATACTAATCCAAGAACCTTGATAAGACACGGTTTAATCCAACCTAGTGACTGACAGCAACTGAAATTAACGACACAAAATTCGACTTTTACAAACTTAAAAATATAAGAGTAGGACTCATGAACTACGACAAAGATACTTTGGTTTTAGCTATAAAAATTCGAAAGTCCTATATATTTGTAAAATATCAAATACATACCAGTATACCGACAACAGAAAATTTAGAAATTGTATTTGAAGACATGTACATCTTAAAGATAAACAGAACTAAATATTTTTATGATAAATCTATAGAATACGAAAATGAATTACAACCGTTGAACAATTGTTTCACTCGAAATAACTTTAAACTTCAAGAAAATAATTTACCAGAAAGTTATAGAATCGACGAAAATACTACTATTTTAAAAATTATAAAAGAAGAAAAATTATTAAATGAAAGCGATGAAAGATAAATTAAGTTTAGTGGTAGTTATTTAGTAATAGTTAATAACTGCACAATAAATGTTTTAAATAAAACACTAAGCAACCATATTACAAAATATATTGATAAGATTTTTCAAACAGAAGAAATAACGTACAACTCTACAAAACAATTAAATTTTGAAAATATCATTTTGGATAATGTAGATAATTTGAATTATATCAATACATTAAAATTTCACCAAAAAAAAAATGAATCATATTCTTAATACAACTATGATTGTTATTTTCATCGTATTCGTTAGCTTAGTAATACTTACCATAAATTTGAATAAGATAAAAATGAAAATTTCAATTAAATACTGTAATAAAACGATGCCAGAAGCTGACAAAATTACGGAGAATTTTCCATTAAAGGGGGGAGAGGTTACATATTCTGTCCTACACCCAAACCTCTATTATTGAAAAATGCACGTTTCTATTCTTAAAAGTAATTATTTTTGTTCCCATGAAGCTTCAGCATCCTCGAAAAGACTTTTGTAGACATTTAAACACTGAACGTGCCATTTTTCCAAACAGTCTTTTCATCTAATCGACATTGAATGTACAAGCATCTGTGGGTAAGTTCTCATGGTTGCTTATCGATCAGAAATTTAAAAGGCCGATGTACTGTAGTAATTAATTAGTTGATAGACAGAATTGTAGCAGAAAACATTAAATATATTATTTTTCTTAAAAGTCCGCATTTATTAATTTGAGTTATATATATATGTATAGGGTGTTTCGGATTTGATGGCATTAAATGAAACCCCGGAATCCTTGAAGGCTTTCGAGCAAAAATTCGTACTGGAGGGTGGTGGTAAATCTTGAGGGGTTTCGAGATACAAGGAGGGGGGGGGGGGAGTAACCACGCTCCTTTTCCACGACCTGGCACGTGTAAGCCGTCATAACTATTTTATTTTTATGTGTAGACTTTTAAAAAGGATGTGTTTGATAGCCTGTCAATGTATGTTTTTAGAAATGTATTAGCCAGTGCCCGCAATGCTGCCAGTTTTACACGAAAACATGAGAAACTTTAAACAACCGCAAAACAATTGCTAATTTTGACTTTCGCGACCGTGTTAAACGCTAAAGTGATGTTCTTACCTATAAAAATGATTATCCTGACAGAAAGCCTTACTTTCTGCTTGAATACTTCCGAAGAAACAGGTTGTCAATTTTCCTTTGTTTCCTTGGAAAAATAGAAAACTCATAATTTGTGTGATCCCTCGGAGTTAGCCAAACGTCATAAAATTTTATTATCTACCTGGCATAATCCCACAGTGGAAAGATTTTTAAGTGATTGGTTTTTTCATGCCATTTGTTGAACCTGCTTTAGTATTGAAGGGTTTTTAAGCTGAGATAATTAAAATCCCACGTTTTGAAGATGACTTAAAGTTAATGTTTAATAATTAGCGCCTGATAATACAAAAGGGTATAAATGTTGTGTCCAAATGCTGCATTACTTACTTACTTACTAAACATATACAATCATGGCTAACTTCACCAACGAGAAATATGCTGACATGCATTACATTTACGGATTTTGCGATGGCAATGCCGCATGTGCACAGGAGGAATATCAAATGAGGTATCCGACCCGACGATTACCGGATAGCAGAACCTTCATGAGACTGCATAGAAACTTACGAGAGTTTGGAAGTTTCCAACCACAGCGTTTGGACAACCGACCAGGAACTTTCAGGGACGCCGATCAGAAGGAGCGCATACTATCCATAGTACGCAACGAACCAGACGTATCCACTCGCAAGCTAGCTTTGCGGCTGGGCTTATCGGCGACCACAATTTGGAGAGTTTTAAGCAAGGAAAAGATGCGCCCTTACCATTTTCAACGCGTACAAGAGTTATTTCCCGAAGATTACGAGAAAAGGGTTGAGTTCTGTGAGTGGCTTATCGAACGGGATCGAGCAGACTCCAAATTCATTAGTAACATTTAATGGACCGACGAGTCACATTTTTCAAGTGATGGTGTCAACAACTGCCACAACAGTCATCTATGGGCTATTATCAATCCCAGAGTAACCAGGGGTACCTCTACACAGCGTAAATTTAGCAGAAACATGTGGGCAGGCGTCCTGGGGCGTAGGATAGTTGGGCCATTCCGTTTGCCGGATAGGCTGAATTCTGCCGGATATCTAAATTTTTTGGATAACGAGTTGCCAGCTTTACTGGAAAATACACCAATCATCAATTTGACTTGGATGTATTACCAACACGATGGTGCTCCAAGCCATACTGGGCAACAAATCACCCATTGGCTGGCCTCAACCTCGGTCTCCAGATCTAACTATCCTTGATTTTTATGTGTGGGCTGCAATGAAGCAAGAAGTGTACAAGACACCTGTGTCATCAGTTCAAGAATTAGATTTAAGAATTGAGACAGCTAGTGAAAAAGTAAGAGAGGAACTCATGCGTTTCGATGTAGTCACAGAAATTAAGAAAAAAGCTCTTCTTTGTATTTCTGTGGAAGGAAAACACGTTGAACAGTTGATGCGATCATAAGCAATACAGTAATACTGCTGTTGAATGATAAGTTCAAAATAAATTGTTACTTTAGAACTTTAGTTATTATTTTCCATAATAAAGTAAGTCAGCAAAAATTTCACAAAATTTTAGTTTTCTATTTTTCGAAGGAAACAAAGGCAAATTGGCAACCTTTTTCTTCGGAAATATTCAAGCAGAGAGTAAGGTTTCCTGTCAGGATAATCATTTTTATAGGTTAGGACATCACTTTAGCGTTTAACACGGTCGCGAAAGTCAAAATTACCAATTTTTTGCGGTTGTTTAAAGTTTCTCATTTTTTCTAAAAACATACATTGACAGGCTATCAAACACATCCTTTTTCAAAAGTCTACGCATGAAAATAAAATAGTTATGACGGCTTACACGTGCCAGGTCATGGGTAAGGAGCGTGATCACTCACCCCCTTATATCTCCAAACCTCTTCCGATTTACCACCCCCCTCCAATACGATTTTTCGCACAAAAGCCTTCAAGGATTCCGTGGTTTCATTTAATGCCATCAACTCCGAAACACCCTGTATACATATCCCCTGTATCCCTGTATACATATATATATATATATATATGTGTGTGTGTGTGTGTGTATGCAATGCCAATCCGGATACTTGAATTAAGGTTCAACCTAGGGGAAAGAAGGCTAAGCCTAAGCAACGCGTGCTCCCGGACGCACTGGTTATAACAACCAAAGGGGAGAAAACATTCGCGGACATTCTCAGGAAAGTCAGAACCGATCCTGAGTTGAAGCTCGTGGGCGACAATGTCACTTGCATAAGGCGAACTCAAAAAGGAGACTTGATGCTCGAGCTCAAAAAAGGGGACAACTTACCGGTTGAAAGCCTTCACAATCAGATTGAAAAATCGATTAGAGGAGGGCTGAAATTCGAGCTAGGAGCCTGAGACCACGGTCGAATGCAAAGATCTGGACGAAATAACAACCAGGAAGGAGATATGTCATGCTTTGGCAAGCGAGCTAGGGCTGAATGTGATCCCCACATCGGCAGTTAAACACCTGAGCAAGGCGTACGGGGGCACATAAACAGCTGTCATTAGCCTCCCGATCGAATCAGCAAAGAAACTGATCGAGATAGGCAAGGTACGCATAGGGTGGGTGAGATGTCGCATAAGAGGGCAACTATCGCTAAAAAGGTGTTTAAGGTTCTTGGAGTATGGGAACATGTCATGGTCCTGTAAAGGCGAAGACCGCTCCAAGCGTTGCAGAAGATCTGGGGAAGAGGGACACATTGCCAAGGAATGTAGCAAGGACCCCAGCTGCATGTTCTGCAAGGATAGAAAGTGTATAGACTGTAAACATACCGCGGAAAGTAGCAGATGCCCGTTGTTCAGGAAGGCCCTCAATATAATGACAAAATGAGACTGATCCAGATCAATCTCAATCATTGTGAGGCTGCACAAGACCTTCTTGCGCAGACTATATTTGAGTCCAGGGTGGACGTAGCAATAGATAGCGAACCATACCGGAGCCTTCAAAACGGCATCTGGGTCACGGACTCCACCAAGAAAGCTGCAATATGGGCATGTGGCAAAAAATCTTTACAAGGCACCATGGGCGTTGAAAAAGGTGGGTTTACTAGGGCCAAAATAAATGGTGTTTATGTTTACAGCTGCTATGCTGCTCCTAGCGCAACACTAGCGGAATTTCAGCGCATGATAAACGATCTTGTCTTAGATGCAAGAAAGTTTAACCCTAAAGTTATCGCTGGTGACTTTAATGCATGGGCAGTGGAATGGGGTAGTAGATTCACAAATGCTAGGGGCAAGTTCTTTAAGAATCTTTTGCGCAAATGGATCTGGTGCTCGCCAACGTTGGTGGAGTCAACACATTCCGCAAAAGGGGTACCGGCTCAATAATTGATTTAACCTTCGTGAGTCCCGCGCTGGCAAAGAACATGGACTGGTACGTTAGCGAAAAATACACCCACAGCGACGACCAGGCAATATTATTAAGGCTGGATTGCGGAGCTAACAAGGGTCAAACTTTTTGACGAAAGCTGCGGATGGGATGGTCTACGAGGGCTTTTGATCAGGATACGTTTGTTGTAACAATGAACACAAACTGTATCGTAAGGGGATCAGCTACCGAAGAAGCCTCACAAGTGGTGGCACATTTGACAAGGGCATGTGACACGGCGATGCCGAGAAGAAGATGCATTCCATTCTAGGTAGGAAACCAAATTATTGGTGCAGTACTGAAATCGCAGAGCTAAGAACTGAGTGCCTCAAGACCAGGAGACGATGCCAACGAGCGCGGGGAAGGCTTGATCACGAAGAATGGGAGCAGTCGTTTAGGGAGCTACGAAACAGACTTAAACACGCCATAAAAAACAAAAGGGAATGCTTCAAGCAACTTTGCGAAGAAGCGGACGTGAACCCTTGGGGTGGTGCATATAAAGCAGTGATGACGAAGCTGAAAGGCTATAAGTCACCACAGATCACATGCCCAACAGTGCTAGGGAACATCGTGCAGGTACTCTTCCCTCAACGGGAAAGCACTGAAATGTTATCAGATATCCCAGTGTACCCGGCATCCATTCCACCGGTAATTGAAGAGGAACTGATCAAAGCGTGCAGTAGGTTGGAGGACAACAAGGCGACAGGGCCAGACGGTATCCCTTACAAAGCGCTGAAAGTAGCGGTGAAGACAAGGCCGGACGTATTCGCCAGCATATTTGACGCGTGCATGCATGAAGGAACCTTTCCTACCATCTGGAAGATGCAAAAACTGGTTTTGTTACCGAAACCAAACCACCAGGAGAGCCTTCGTCGTATCGCCCCATCTGCCTTTTGAATACAACAGGTAAGATGCTGGAGCGTATCATTTACAACAGGTTGGCTCCCATTATTGAAGACCGAGGTGGTATATCCAACTCCCAGTATGGTTTTCGCAGAGCACGCTCTACAGTTGACGCTATCAACTCGGTGATAGGATTGGCAAAGAATGCCATGGACGTCAAAAACGGATTTAACTCGGCAAACTGGGAGAACATCAACGCGTCCTTGATTAAAATAGGAGTCCCTAACTATTTGGCAAAGGTTGGTAAGGTGATATCTGTCGGAAAGAACGCTTCTCTACGAAAACGACGAAGGGATTAGAGAATACACCATGACCGCGGGAGTCCCGCAAGGCTCTGTGATTGGTCCCCTTCTGTGGAATGTAATGTACAACGGAGTGTTTGAACTTCTCATTCCACGTGAGGCGACGGTTAATGGGTTCGCGGATGATATAGTTGTGGTAGTAGCTGCTAAACATCTAGGAGACGTAGAAGGTTACGCAAATGAAGCTATCAGTGCTATAAAGTCGTGGATGCAAACGTCTGGACTCAAATTGGCGGAACCAAAATCGGAGGTAGTCATAATAAGCAACAGACGCAAAAAAATATCCTCAGCGTCCGGGTGGGGAGACATATCATCAACTCTCAACCCTTCATTAGGTACCTGGGGGTTTTGATTGATTCGAAGCTAAGCTTCAAAGCCCACATGGATTATGCAAGCTTCAAGGCTAGGCAGGCTGCCGCAGCTTTGAGAAGCATGATGCCAAATGTTGGAGGCCCAAAAAGTAGCTGTAGAAGGGTAATCTCTCGAGTAGTGAGCTCTATTCTGCTTCATACAGCACCTGTATGGGAGGAAACTCTTAAAATTGAATTGAGCAGGAGAAAGATAGGAGGAGTCTATCGTCTCGGTGCATTGAGAGTGTGCAGCGCTTTTGGAACTGTTTCCGACGAGGCCGCGTACGTGGTCGCAGGAATGATCCCCGTCGACATACTTGTGGATGAAATGAGCCGCTTGTACCGGAGAAGGCGTTCGGAACCGTCCGCGATGCGGCAGGAAACAAAAACCGCGGAAAGTGAAGGATCGATCCGACAATGGTAAAGACGTTGGGAGCGATCTGAAAAGGGATCATGAACGCGCAGATTGATCCCACATATTGACGTCTGGGTGAAGCGCAAGCATGGCGAAGTGAACTACCACCTGACTCAGTTTCTGACAGGGCATGGGGGTTATCGGCGATATTTGAATCGTTTCAAGTTGGACGATTCACCATATTGCCCTAGCTGCCCTAATGCTCCCGAAGACCCGGAGCATGTTGTGTTTCTTTGCTCCAGATTTAATGTGGCTAGGCAATGGTTGGAGGGTGTGCTGGGAACGAACACCAACCCGCACAACTTTGTGGAAGAGATGCTGAAGTCGGAGAGGAATTGGGCGGTGGTAAACTCGACAATTGAGTATGTGCAGGGCGAGCTAAGGCGCTCTCGAGGCAACTTGGAAAGTCGGTAGGCTCCACCTAAGATCAGAATGTGCCGCTGTGGCGGAGCCGCCTCCACGATGTAATACCTAACGGTAGTCCCGTGGAGGAGAGGAAGAGGAAGTTTAGTGGTTTTAGTGCGGTTGAAGTCCCATACTACTCGCCCATGAGAAACCGTAACTGGTCTTCTTTAGGGGGAGTGCCTATGAGAGTTTCCACCTCCCAACAAAAAAAAATACACACACACACACACACACACACACACACACATATATATATATATATATATATATATATATATATATATATATATTATGGACTTCTTAAAAGGCTCGTTGTGTTCGCGCTCGTCACTGATGAACTCACCTTACGTATCTACAAGAATAATCTTCAATGATGATCCAGGAACCAGCAACCCTCTCTCATCCTATTTCCCATGAAGATACCGAGGAAAGGAGAAGCCCCAGTCTTTGTTTTTAAATAAGATTACAGTAGCAAGCAAGGACTTAGCTTGGTTCGTAACACGCACACATATACATATATGTATATACATATGTGTGTGTGTGCAAATAATATTCCACCTCCCTCATCCTTTTTGCAGCGGGGCTTGGGACCGGCCGGATTTAAGGTGCTGGTGCTGCTTGTCAAAATGTTTTTAATAATTAAGTCGTTTCTCATAACTGCGGTTGTTTAGGATAAATAAATCAAGTTCATTAGCACGTTTAATGATCATTTATGAATAAAAAAATTTTATGAATTGAACCCATTCAAACCAATTTCTTCTGAACCGCTACTGAGTGGCACAATGGCTAAGTGGTGCAAAATGACATTTATAAACATAACAGTAAACATCATTTTTCTGCGGATTTTTGCGGGAAATATATGACTTATAATTGTAACGAGATCTAACTCCGCTTTCCAAAGCTGTGGTCGGGGAGGTACTGGGGGAGGCACAACCGCACTCAAGTATGCTTGAGAAAAGTCGCATTGCCGAAAGAGTATCTTGCAGAAAGAGGATCCGGGGTGTCGACCAGCAGATGTTTAGTACTCGGCCTTAGCAGCCAGGAGAACTGTCTCAAGCCAGTGCAAAGGAGGAGAGGTACTGACCGATCCTCAGAACAACATCCTTTCAACAGGATCAGGAGGCAAAGGAATGACGATTAACAAGGTCTATCATATATATACTTGATGTAGAGGATGATAACTTTAAATACGACGATCGATTCGGAGCTTTGCATTTGGGGCTCAATCGAAGGGGTCGTGCTTGCACTTCCCCGAAACCTTACCAGAGGTATGCTGGTGCCAGGGGTTAACCGGGGCCCAGGGACTTTTCCCTGCCGGTTTTGGTTGAGGAGCCTGTGGAGGCTGAAACTTGGTGGCTGTGGTTAACACCCAAAGCGGGTACAGTCACTATAAGTACAGTTTGAGACCGGACGCTATTCGGCAACGCATCTGAATTGTGGTGCATTGGCGTGCTGTTGCGCTATCAAGAGGGGAGCCGCTTCCCAAAGAGTGGCGAGGATGCTGATAGGTCCGATCCTTACCAAGGATTATGACGGAGTCCATGCAAGCTCCCGATAAGATTCTGGTATCCATACTCAGAAAAGCAGTGCTCGTAGCCTAAGGCTATGGGTTACTGACTAGTATGTTTATGGGGGCCTTGGTACGAGCCTATCGTACTCATAGCCTGAGAAGCTCGTGGTGTTAAGGCAAAACATGTCAGGCCACCACGTTAAACAACTAGGAACGCTTTCTGTAACGAGAACTATTAAGAAGACATTTTTCCCAAGAAATGTTTACTTACCGGTGAAATGAAATGCCGACAGAGCGTTTATACAGTCGATTTCGACAAAACCTTACGATGCACTTCATTTCAGTGTTTTTCGCCTTTTTCACTTATAATCCAAACTATGATTCACTACAAAAAAAGCACTTTCAACGTTTGTAGCCACGTTTCAAACTCATCACAACTGTTAATCACTATAAATTCTCAATTGCGCATGCACTTTCAAATAATATCGGCCCTTGGCGAAAAGTAATTTGACATTCATAAACAAAACATATGTTTTCATAAAAAAAAGAACAGTAAAATAGTCATCTCTCTCGTACCTTAGGTGACACAGCCTTGGCACCGTTCCTATTGCGGTTTTTCACGTATATAGGGTTTTTCAAATGGGATTTTAGCTGTTTTTTTTTTCATACTTACTTAATTGGCCTCAATTACAATTATTTATTACTTGAGTTATTTCGGTCTTTAGTTTTGAGTAATAGTATTTACTTTTAATTTCTTTATATATTTCCTCGGTTGTTGCGTTTATGTTCCTTCAGAATTTCCTCTTGAATTTGTCCCTTTTCGGTACAATCGAAAAGTAAATAATTACATTTAACTACTCTTACTTTCTTATGTGGACTTTTCTATTTCAAATATTCATTTTGAAATTGAGTAGGTATATATTGCGAGGTTGAGGATATATTATTTATTTATTATTATTTATATGATTCCATTTTATTATATGGGGATTTTCATCTAAAATTAACTTAGCTCTACCAACTATTCTACTGTTAATTATGTTGCAAATAATGTTCTGTGAATTGTTGTCGTACGTCTGCAGAATCGGGATCATGACATCTACCATGTTTGTGAAGCTTTTGAGTTGGTCGCGGCTTCCGTCAAATGTTGGCATTCGGGATGCAAATTACGTGTCCGAGTATGTCGTGAAACTTTTTAAATAAGAACAAACACTTTATTTGCAAAATACAAAATTAAACTTTATTTTAAAATATACGCTTTGAAATACACGATCGGTCTATTCGAAGAGGTAACTGTACGAAAACTGGCGGCGGGAAATTATGCGTAGGATTATTTTATAACATAATTTTGCTGATCTAGCGTCTAGACGTTTACTTGGTTCGCACTTTCCACAAAGCTTCTAATGTTACGCATAGTGGTTTCATATTTTGCGTTCCCAGACGCTGATGGATACATAACTTCCCCCTCCTTACATTTTGAATTCTCCTGAATTCGATTAACAATATTAATTTTCCAATTTTTTTGATTATATTTTAAATATATTACAATACCAAAAACTACAAGTAAAATTAAAACAACTATTCCAAAATTAATTGCATATGAGATTTTTCTATGAGTTTGAAGTTCTTTAATTTTATGAATGTTATCAATGTTTTTTAATATGATTTCATCTAATGTAATTTTTTCTGTGAAGTTAGCATAGTTTTCACTTGTTGGATAGAAAAAACGATCGCTAACCTTTTCCTTTATGTTTGAGAAATAGTGACCAAGAATTTTGATTTTACAATTATTAAAATGTATCAATATATTTCCAGATAGTATTAATTTTCTTGAATCGCAAGTTTGATTGACTTCTAATGTTTTTGCGTTTTTGATTAAAATTGTTTCAGTGTCTAGTTCTAAAATTTCTGTATTAGGATTGTGGATAAGATTACAAGTTTTGTTATATATGCATTTAAAGATTTAGTTTTTTCATATTTATAAACAATATCTTTAAACTCGAAAACAATTTCTTTTGGGGAATCAATTTCTTTCGATTGATTATTTGGTACAGGTAATATGACATCCAATTGTACTTTCGCAAGTTCCTTCGGAATTTTGATTGCAAATAGTAGAAGATCATTTTCTGATTTTGCCAGACCAATTCTAATGTATGGAAGTTTACTTAAACTAATGTCATATTTTTGAATCTCTTCATCAGTAAGGATATTTGGGTGCAACATGCCATATTTCGCGGAAACTATGTTATCTTGAATGTGCTCGATTTTATTTCTAAGGATCTGGATTTTAAACATCTGATCGTAATAAATGTTATTGATCAAAGTGCTACTAGAAAGATTATTGATTTTGTTTAGAATAATTTCCCGGTCCCTATTGATTACGTCTCTGAGTTGCCAAAATGTTTCGTTAAAATTTTCGTTAATGTCCACTTGTTCGTTTAAAGTCGAGATTAGATTGTGATTATTTGCGTCTACGGTTTTGAGATGTTCGTCAATATCTTGTCTGCCTTGGTCGTCCATCGTTCCAAAGAGCCATTTATGTGCTGTTCCAACGAGGTTAATGAGTCCTCGTTTCTGCCTTGTTTTCCTAGGTATTAGAGTTTTAACCTGATTTGTCAAATGTTCCAGTTCTATCATTAGCAAAATTTTGTAGTTATCGTCTAACTTGTCTGCGTTAATTTTAAATTCGTTGATTAATTTCAAAATTTCTTGCGTGTTTATAACATGAAGTATTATGTTCGTTTTAGTCACTATTTCTGTGTCGTCCAAGTGGATTTTTACGAATCCCGTCTGTTCTGCAATGTTATGTACGTTCAATAAGCCTTTGGCCGGATGTATGAAGAAACAGGTCATCAATAGGATCAAGAGTAGCTGTAAATTGTTTGAATTCAAAATAAATTTTTGTTTTATTTATTTAAGAATTTAGAAAAGAATGAACTTATGACAGTAATTTTCCTTGAACTATTTCGAGAATCATTTTCTCTCGTAGACTTGGTACATTTTGTTGCGTGAAATTGATTTTTCCATTTCTAGATAAGCATTCCGCGACCATACAGGTAAATACCCCACAGTCACTATTATTTGTTTGTTGTGGACTGTCTGTTACATTTTCTAGAGTTAATAGAGACGCATCGAATATTGCATTTCGTTTATCAAGAGACTCCTCTTTGAGGTATTCTGCTAATAGTTCTAATACAGGAGAATTCGGGTTCCCTAATGAGTCGTAGTACCTTATTGTTTTATCCTTGAAATTTATAATTGACAAGCACCAATGGGCATTATTTATGTGAGCAGGAACTAATAAAAGGTCATATGAAAATATATCTACTTGACGAGTCCACCTGCGAACTCCATTGTAACCAGAGTTTCTAAGTCGTGGTATGAAAAAGGTATTCATGGCATATATTTTTGACGTATCCCCATTAGCCTGTTCTTTGCTGCGTTCTACTAGGAGGTTAATATAAAAATTAATTATATTGTCATTGAGCCAATTTTCGCCTACTAATGTCTTGATATCTTGCCGGGTTATATTTATGTTAAATTTTGATATCAAAATTTCTTGTTGGGATCCACCATCAATAGCATTTTCTATTATTTTCCTTTCGTCGCATGTAGGGATAAAATTAATAAATTCACTTTTATCAGCATATTTAGGTTTTCTTTTGATGTTAATTGGATGGACGTTCGCTAGTTTTGCTTTCCTATATTTTGGCTGATGTTTTTGTCGGACTGCTTTATAGTTTTTTATAAACCCTGTTGTTCTAGCCTCTTCGTAATGTTCTCTATTTATATTGAATTTGCTTATGTTTTTCTCTTTTGTTTTAGTTAAATTTTTCCTGATGTTATCAAATTCAACTTTTCTGTTTTGTACTTCATGTGGAGAACATTTTAGAACTGAATGAAACCTCTCGTTGTAGCTTCTTATTGCCCGCTGCATAGTTTGTTTTGTTGAGAACTTAGTCTTTTTGAATGTAATGATTCTAAACTTCTCGGCTAAAGTGTTGTGCATCCTTTCCACATCTGCGATACCTGTGTGGCTATGAGGCTTTGTTAGATGCAAGGTAACACCTTCAACCCGTAAAAACTCTTTTATTTGGATTGCATTAAATTCATTTCCTGCGACTATTTTATCAGGCTTGCCTATTTTCGCGGAATGTTCCTCTAGCGTTTCAATGATCGTTATGTGATTTCGGTCAGGTAGATAGTAAGCCGATCCGAATTTTGAAAATTTATCAATGGCGGTAAGGAAACAATATTTCATTATAAAGTATAAATCAACATGAATAACTTGGTTGATATCTGCAGGTGTTTCCGTTAAAAGGAACTTGGGTTTAATAGGATTGCGATCGTATTTCACCTCCTGACACACATCACATTGGTTTATAACTATTTGTATCAGTTCAGCTAATTTCGGGTAATAGATTTTGTTTTTCAGTTTATTAAATGTTTCCTGGATGCCTGAGTGAAAACTTTCTTTGACATGATACAATGAGATTTGTTTTATAGCTTCAACTTCTGTTTTAATATCCATAGCTCTGAATGAGCATTTGATGAATTTAATCTGTGAATCGTTAGAATACATTTCTCTGATTTTTTCTTGCACCACATTGTATTTAGTGTCTGGAAGTTCGGAATAAATGGCTGTAATTCCCTTTTTAATATACTTCCTGAGGATATCACTCAAATTGTTAAAATCATATTCGGCTATATATATAATTCGTTTCTTATGTACGATCTCGATTTCTTGGGTCTTGTTATTTGTCAGGATTATTTGGGTTTTATATTTGTTAACAATTTCTTCTTTTATTGCAATATGATCGACATGTTCCTCCTCTGCCGAGTGTTCCGTTGCCATCGTGATATCTTCTTCATTAACCAACACTTGCAAATCTGAGTAGGAATTGGTGCGATCTTCAATATTCACAGTCTCCTTACAGAACTCTTCCGTGTTTGGGATGCGACTTAAAAAATCAGCTACATGATTTTCTTTCCCTTTGAGGTACTCGATTTCAAACTGATATTCCCCCAGTTTTAATAGCCAGCGTTGATGGCGGGGTGAAAGATCTTTACCCTTGTTTTTCGCATGTAGATATTTAATTGGTTGGTGATCGGTATAAATTTTAAATTTATTTCCGTAAAGGTAAGGTCGGAAATAATTTACCGACCACATAATAGCGAGAAATTCTTTATCGGTGGCAGCATAGTTTCTTTCGTGCTTATTCATTGTCCTTGATGCAAAACAAACAGGGTGACCATTTTGTGACAAAACGGCGCCTATTGCGTAATTAGACGCATCGGTGGTCAGTTGAAATGATTTGCTGAAATCAGGAAATCGAAGAATTGGGTGAGAACTAATCAGAGCTTTCAGTTTCTCAAAAGCATCTACATAGTTAGGGTCAGTGGCATTTATTTTAATGCCTTTTCGAAGATACTTGGTAATGGGCTGGGCTACTTTCGCATAGTCTTTAATGAATTTGCGGTAATAACCCGTCATACCTAGAAAGCGTTTAATTTCTTTTTCACATCTGGGAAGTTTTAAATTCTCAACTATGCTGACTTTATCTGGATTAGGCTTTAAGCCGTCTTTTGTGATAACGTGGCCTAAAAAACTCGTTTCCTTTTTCATAAAATTGCACTTATCGATTTGCACTTTTAATTGATGCGCTTCGAGGGTTTTTAACACGTCCGTTAAGGATCCTATGTGTTCTTGCAATGAGGTGCTAAAAATGAGGATATCATCTAAATAGACCACACAGGTTTTATTAATAAAGTCTCTAAGAATGTCATTCATAAGCCTTTGGAACGTCGCGGGGGCGTTCTTTAGACCGAATGGCATTCTTATAAACTCGTAAAGACCGTGTGGAGTTACGAATGCTGTTTTTGGTCTATCCTCTTCTTTAATGAGGATCTGATGATATCCTTTTGCTAGATCAATTGTTGAGAAGTAGTGTGACCTACCAAGTTTGTCTAGAATAGAGTCTATATTGGGCAACGGAAACTTATCGTCCACTGTAACCTCATTAAGTTTCCGATAGTCTATTACTATTCGGAATTGTTTTTCTCCCGAATTGTCCCCCTTTTTCGGTACGACAATTAGTGGGCTTGAATACTTAGAATTGCTTTTTGTTATAGTTCCTTGCCTCTCCATTTCGGCTATTTGTCGCCTAACTTCCTGCTCATGTTTAGGCGGGTACCTATACAGCCGTGAGTTAATTTGATTATCTGTCGTCGTTTTAATCTCGTGCTGAATACTTGAAGTACTTGTGAGCTTATCACCCTCTTTAAAGAATATTCCCTCGAATCTCTTCACGAGTTTAACGATTTCTTTGTATTCTTCTGGGTTCAAATGATTTAGTTTTAAGTGTTTTAAATAATCATTTTCTATTGCTTTTAACACACATATTTCTTTAATAGGATAGGGATTGTTCATGAATGATATATCCTGCCCATTGAGTGTAATAGTTTTATTTTCAATGTCAATTAAGGTGCCTAATTTGTCCAATAAGTCTATACCAATTATGAAACTGTATTTTCTGTTCGGTAACTTTCTTACTTTCCATCTAACATAGGCATCTGACGGGAGCTTAAACTCAATCGGAGCTGGTGTGTGAATTTCATGTTTTATGCAGTCTTTTCCTGTTATAGTGGAAAAGATCAGAGGTTTGATTGGGATTTTTGTAAAATTACGTAAATTCTCATCTACGATGCTAAGAGAGGATCCAGTGTCTATCAGAGCTATAAATTTCTTTTTATTAATAGTAATATGTATTAGTGGAAGTTCATCCGAGGCTAGTTTATAAAAAACTCTTGCCCCTCGTGTTCACTAATAAAATTTGATTCTGGTTGATATACAGAATCACATTCCCTTTTAGGAAAACCATGGACCCTATAAAATTGGTTGGGATTGAGTTCTACATTATCAACTTCCATTGCATTATCCTGAGGTTGTTGTAAGTTTCGTAGAGGATTTGCGAAACTCTGCCTGGTTTGCTGTGATCTATTATAGTTATTACGGTGAAAATTATTATTGTAAGGCTGATTCTGATCCCTTGATGGAAAGAAACTTCTTCTATACTGATTAGAATTATTATGGACTTGATTATACAATCTCAATTGGTCTGAACTATTGTGATTATAGTTTAGCCGTCTGTTATGATCTGGGTTTCTGTATTTGTTTCGTCTATCGTAATTTCGATTAGCTGTAGTTTCAAAAGTCTGTTGTCTTTGGGTTGGAATATTTTCTAAATGTTTTGCATTATAAGAATTATTTTTACTCCTAATGGCACCCAAATTTCCCACTGAATTAGTGTTTTTAAATTTTCTATACTCTGGTCTAATACAAGAGTCTTCGAATCTACGCAAATGCATGACTTTTAAAATATCGGATAAATCATTTAGTTCGTAAATTTTGTCCAATAACACTCCTTGTGTCATTTCTTTTATGCTATTTACAAGGATTGAGTCTACGTTACTTAAATCAATGAACAAATCATCTTTATAAAACAAAATAAGCTTGTCTGTTTTATTTTTGATTTTTTGAACTTCTATTGCTAATTCACTAACCGTATTTGTTCCAAGGTTATTTATGTTCCTGTATATATCCGCTGGTTCTGTGTCCGGTTTGAAGTGAAGTTTTAACGCTGTCTTGATCGCTTCCCACTCGTCTGGTGCAGGGATGTTTATAACTGCTTCTTTTGCGGCTCCTTGAATTTTCTCGTAGAAAATCGTCCTGGTGGCTGCCCTTTTCACATCGTCGTCGATAATACAGTTTAAATAGAATTCCGTAGCGCTGATGAAAGAATTCAGTGAAATTTCACTTGTCCCCGTAAAACTCGCCATGTGCTTGATTTCTTTTGGGATCTGCTCTCTACGGTCTGCTGGCGCCCGATTAGCGATGTGTTGTAACGCTGCCGCCAGTTATTCTACGTAGTTGTCTCTATTCCTGTTCGTCATTAACTCCTGGATTGCTGCTGCTAATTGGGCAATCTCTCCTTCCCTTCCTTTCAGACGTTCTTCCAACTGCTGTATTTGTTGCTCCATTTTTACTGGAAGTAAATTTCTATTCAGGGAAAAGTACTTATCTCGTTTGGATTTCCACTCCGTCATCCACTATAATGTACTGCTGGTTTCTTCCTCTTAATTCACTGTTCAAGTTGCTTGGTTGAATTTGCTTCACAACTCTTTTTCTTTCTGTTTTTTTTTCACAATATTTTTCACACTTCTTTGCTTTCGCTGCACAACTCCTTTTTTCACTATATTCACTATTCTTTATTTTCGCGGTACATTCTTCCTTTTTGCGTTTGGGTTATCAACCAGCCTCAGCTGACTTATTAACGGACTTTAGGCTTAATATGTCCGCGCAAACAAAGGTAAGATTGTTTTTAATTACGCGGTACCTTCGCGGTTTCGCGATTACGATTAAAGGTGTATATAATTGTGCTTTGGACTACCTTCGCGGTTTATCCATTCACATTAATTCACCTATAGCACTTTAAATTCTTTTCAGTTTTTCTTCTCGACTTAACTGAAGAATTTAAAGTTTGACCGACTGCGCCAATTACGTGTCCGAGTATGTCGTGAAACTTTTTAAAAAAGAACAAACACTTTATTTGCAAAATACAAAATTAAACTTTATTTTAAAATATACGTTTTGAAATACACGATCGGTCTATTCGAAGAGGTAACTGTACGAAAACTGGCGGCGGGAAATTATGCGTAGGATTATTTTATAACATAATTTTGCTAATCTAGCGTCTAGACGTTTACTTGGTTCGCACTTTCCACAAAGCTTCTAATGTTACGCATAGTGGTTTCATATTTTGCGTTCCCAGACGCTGATGGATACATAACTTGCATGTTTTACGGGATCCAATGTTATCTTCAACTTTGTGTTAACGACTGAAGACATTATAGTATCGTTACCTGTGTTTGTGGTCATTGTGATACGTGTCGTTCTAGTGATGCGAATAGGTTGTATGATCTAGATCGGTGCGATTGCCGTCTGCGTAGCTCGTACCTTTAAATTTGATATATTCCACTGAGTTTATTATGTGCAATTTTCGTTTACAAACGTTAATTTAAACTTTTTTGAAGACGGATAAGTCTTGTCGACTTAGATTGTTCGATATTTCACTAAGAATTGAAACTCACGTGTAAACACTAAATTTTCAGTGATTTTTAGAATTTCCACTTCTAAATTGAACTTTGTCGTTGGCACTAAATGTCCTTGATCGTTCGTATTAAAGTTACTACTCTTGAAATATCCTACCGACTGCACAAAATATATTTATTTAATTGATACAACACCGATTTTCGTTAACACCTTTATTTAAAAGAAATCTAATTCAATTAATCATCGATTTTCGCTTGAACTTTTTACAGAGAAATCTATTTCGTTTATTACTGTGCCTCGCCTTCGAAGTTAACCTCTGAATTCGTCTATGAACTTCCGTCCATGCCGTTTTTATGAATTTCGTACGCCTATTGTGCGTTTCAAGTAATATTAGCCCTAAAGAGGTAATAAACACAGGAGAAAAAATTAACAAATTAGGTGGGCTAACTTGTATGAGTGGTTGTGACACTAACACTAGCTTGCTGACGTTAAGGGTGTACATTGCATGCGAGTAGAAATGGGCAAATAAAAGGCGTTTGTAAAAAAATACTAGAAAATATAACTGCTGTTCAAAATAAAAGCTTATATGAGCGTAACCTAATTTGAAAACATTAAATAACGAGCACACTAGCAGCTATATCATTAAATGAGCCTATATGTAATCAATTATCAACTTCAACATGAAGCAATGAAAGAACCCAATACTATACGGAAAGAATTATCAGAAGAATTGACAAACATGGCAAGACATTCACAGATATAAGGAGAAGCAAGCAATTAACTTAATGGAAAAATTTCTAAAAAAGTATTAATAGAGCAAAATTTTAAACATAGTGATTAGTTTACAAACTTGAGATTCGATATTCAGATAAAAACAAAATGAAAAATAACATTCTCAGTTGCTTTGCGTTGTATTCCATGAAAGAAATATTTTAAAATTAGGAATAAAATGACATACTCGTCATACAATAGCACAGTTTATTTGTTGATTTTAAGTGAACATAAAGCAGGAAACCTTGCCAAATGATTCATCTTTGCGATCTGGGATAAGATTAAGCGGGGAAATATTTATTTATTTATTTCGCCAAAGCAAGGCAATCACAGTCAACATATAAAAATTTAAATATATAAAATATACATTACAACAATATACTTAACCCTAAAATACGTGCTACATTCAATGTTAATTTATACTGTTGTATGCACGTCACAATTTAGGGATGGATGATGGAAGGGCTTTAGAAATGCTGGATTTAAAATTGAATTTGGAGATGGTAGGGGAGTAGTGTTTGCTCAAAGTGTTAAATATTTTACAGCATCTATTAACTGGTTCATTATCTGCATACCTAGTAAGATGCTGATATTCAGTTAGTAAACGTGTATTACGCGTACTTCTTACAGGCACATTAAGCTTTATTTTATTCGTCAAATACTCCACTTTAATGTGGCCCCTAATCACGTCAAAGGCGAAACAAGAAAACAACATTGTTCTTCTGGTTTTAAGAGTAGACAAATTCAGAAGCTCCAATCTAACTTCATAAGGAGGCAAGATTTGATAGTCATCAGGGCTATAAAGGTCTCTCAGAGCAAACAACAAGAATTGTTTTTGGGCAGATTCTATTCTCGTATCATGAACTCCGAAATGTTGGTTCCATACATTGCAGGCATATTCAAGTATTGGGGGAACCAGTGAGGTAAATAATGATTTCGTTACCCACAGATTTTTAAACTCTTTGGCTCGTCTTTTAATAAAGCCAAGCTGTTTATGAGCTTTGGAGAGAATAGTATCGTAGTGCGAATTGAAGCATAGTTTCTTGTCTAGGACAACTCCAAGGTCAACAATGTTTTCTTTCATATCCAATACCGTATTGTTGAGAACGTATGCATTGTTCAATATTGTGGTTTTACGGGAAAAAGTCATTACAAAACATTTCCCAACGTTTAGATGTAGTTTTTTAACATCACACCATTGTTGGAGGGAAGTTAGTTTTGATTGGAGGAAAACAGTATCTGATTGAGACTTAATGGTGTGATATATCTTCAGATCGTCAGCATAAAGAAGATGTGATACGTCCGAGAGTTTTTCAGTTAAATCTGATATAAAAACATTAAAAAGAAGAGGGCCGAGGTGACTGCCTTGAGGTACACCAGAGTGTACGAGAATCGGCTTGGACAAATATCCCTGAAATTTAACTAATTGACTTCGGTCTCTTAAGTAGGAACTGAGCCAATTGAGTATAGAGCCGGTGATTCCTATTTTCTGCAATTTGGAAATAAGTATGGAGTGATCAACCCGGTCAAATGCTTTACTAAAATCTGTGTAGATTGCGTCAATTTGGTAACACATCTCCATTTTACATAGGGCATCAGAAACTTAAACCATGAGATTGGTTGTAGTTGATCGGCCCTTGCGGAAACCATGTTGTTGTTCATTTAGAAGAGGCTCAATAATAGCTGAGAGTTTATGGCAAACGATTTGTTCAAATAGTTTAGGGATTATAGATAGAATGGCAATACCTCTATAGTTCAGGACAGAACGCTTGTCACCACTCTTAAAGATAGGAATTATATGGGAAGATTTCCAACAGCGTTGCCAGAAATTTTTTTCGGCAAAGCGGGATTTTGATACTTTTTGAGTAAAAAAGCGGGATTCTTCCGTCGAAAGCGGAACATAGTAAAAAACGTATATAATCAGTAATTTTTAAATCTATATTTTTTTATTTGAGTTGTAAGTTATGTTTACTTGACAATAGGTAGCAAAAATAGTCATAGAAAATGTAGTTTAATGAAAATACGTTACTTTAACAATAATTGTCTGGTTTACCCTATAGTTAGGCAGATGAGTCTTAAGAAAAATATAATTATAAACCGTATTATATAATATAATTAAGGAAGAATTATTCGTAAGAATTACTCATTCATATTTCTGTGAAGATGTAACTTCTTTTAAAGTTTCCTTTTTTCTTTAATATAGATGTAGAACTCTGCACAAGATAGCTCTAGATTGAACTGGGTGACTAATTCTGCTTTCAAAAAATTTACGGAATATATATTTCTGGCATCCGACCATTTTAAATTCATTTGGGAAAAACTGCGTTTGGGAAAGCAGTTTGATGTTGGGATACTTAATAAGAAGGACACTAGTATAAACATATTCCTAGTATTTTTCCGGTTTCCCTAATTGCTGGCATCCGTAGAAATCGAAAGAATTTTTTTTTAAATTTTGAATTGCATCCTTCAAAGCTTCTTTTGCCAATACTTCACAAACCATTGCTTCACTCTTTGTCTTACCACATTTAACATTCTTAGCTATCTTATAATCGGCGTATATGAGTGGCAATAACTTTTGAAAACAATCCATACAATTGTAGCTTAACTAATGTTTAATAGTGTGATATGTAGAAGTAATTTCTGCGGCTCATCATAGTGATATTATATATTATATTATTATTCACGATCAGATGTGGAAGTACCTGGTGCCTGGAAATAGCTGGTTATATTTTTTGCGGCGCGAGACCGCGTGATCTGTCTCTACCGTGCGCCGCTCAATCGAGTAATCCCCGAAAAGCGGGACTGAGCTTGTCCCGCGCGGGACATTTAATTTTGATTTCAAAATCGGGACGTCCCGCCGAAATCGGAACGTCTGGCAACGCTGATTTCCAATAAGTTGGGAAACTCCCATTTGTCAAAGATTTATTAAAAAGAAAGTGAAGAGGTACTACAAGCTGGTCCATACACTGTACCACAAAAAATGGAGAAAGTAAATCTGGGCCAGGACTCTTATTAACGTCAAGGTTGTTAATAGCTTGAGCAACATCTTCCCTTGAGAGATACATGTCCATAAGCAGTACCACTGGATTAACTTTAGAGGACTCCGTGTCTACCGAAATCTTTGGCGGTGAAAAAACTTCTTGAAAATAGTCAGCGAAAAGATCACAGATTACTTTCGGAGATGAAGAAACGGTATTATTTTTGGTCATTGACGCTGGATAGCTCAATGATTTCCTCTTGAGATTAACAAAATCAAAGAACTTCTTAGGGTCTCTGATTATGTTTTCACCAGTTAAATTCACATAGTGTTCATAGGCCTCGCGATATTTGATTTTGTAATCTTCTGACAAATCAAAATATCTATTTTTTAAACTCTCGCTAGCATTGTTGTTAAGCTTTAGTAATTTATATACTTTGTTTCTCTCATTTCTTAATGCGCGCAGATTGCTGTCTAGCCAGGGCTCAGATAACTTTTTCTTCTTCTTAATTTTAGGTACGTACCTTTCAACGGCGTCAAGAATTATTAGGTAAAATGAGGATACAGCCTCGTCCAGGTCTAACGTTGAAAGAGTGCTTAACCATTCAACATTGTCAAGGTAAAGTTTAATGCTTTCGTAGTCAGCATTACGAAAATCATATACAATATTACAATTGTATGATAAGGGAGTTTGAGCTTCAGTAGTGGAGAGTTCAACTGTGAATGCTGTGTGGTGAGGGCTGTTAGTGAAGAGATGCTCCTCAACATTAGTAGGACTGACCGCTACATCGTCATAAGTGTTGGTGAATATTAAATCCAAACAATGACCGTTTTGATTGGGACTGGGAGCGATTTGCTGTAAGTCATTGCCATAAAATGCACTTACCAGATTCATATCACGAGAGTCGAGAACATTTGTTGGGAGAAGACTGTTATCATCTCCGTCCGTCATAAACGATAGATTGGGGCGGTTGAAATGACCTAACAATATTATTTTGTCATCTTCATTTAAAGATGCGGATAAAGAAGAGATTATCAAGAAAAGGTCGTTGTAAGCGGCTTCGTCAGATCTGGGGGGAATGTAGAAAATGCCGATGTATAAGTAGTTTCTTTCAAAAGGAACCATGATAATCATATGCTGGAAACTCTTATGAGGAATAGTGTGGACAATTTCACTCGACAAAATGGAATCAACGGCAATTAAAACGCCTCCCCCTCGACTTTGCGTAGTAATGCGATAATCACGGTCGTCTCTATATATTGTCCAATTTTCGTCGAGAATTTCTTCGTTTTTAAAAGAATCACTCAACCAAGTCTCAGTGAACGCTAGGATATTAAACCGGCAAGATTTCGCGTCAAGAAAGAGTTTATTTACTTTGCCTCTCATTCCACCACAATTATGGTAGAAAAGCTTGAGGCTGACTCGCGAGGATGAGTTGTTAGGAATAGTATTTTTTGAGCTCGGTTCTCGACTTTTGAAGCACAGAATGTGTTTAGACCTAACATAAGAACTGTAGGTATTTAGTTCTTGTTTAACTTGACTTGCAGAGACTCCCATTTGCTCATGATATTTTATGAACAGCAGGTTTAACGCTTCCAAGTCAACTGGAAGGCCCTCTTGATGGATAAGAACTTTGAGACTAGTTTTAGTTTTACCCTCAAAACAAGTCGAGTCTGAAGCATTGTGCATATATGCTAGGAACAAACGGACATTTTCGTAAATTCTGTGATCCCGAAGTCTTGAGAGGGTATAAATTCCTTCAATATCATCGCAGGAGTTAACAGTTGCTTTGACTATAGGGGGAATGAGTGGATCAAGGAAGCCTGGATCAGCATTGGCCGGCTTACTAGACGTTGAAGTGTTAGGAAGAATTATTGACCCCTCCGTAACTGGAACCAGGTCATCACCACGGACAAAGTTACTGTAAGGAGTAAGATTTGTCTGAATTAAGGGCAGTTTTAAAGAGGAACTCGGGTAATGAATAGGAACAGGAGTCTTGGATGTGTCGTTGTTGAGTAGGGTAGTAGGTTTGGTTTGTGGAGGTCTGTTTGAAGAACTGTCTTTGTTTGTCTGTATATCAACCTCAGTCAATATAGTCGAATTACATTTACTACTTAGACTAGTAATATTATTATTTATGTTCTTATTTTTACATGATTTGGTTGTACTTCTCCATTTCCTAAACGTCATACCATTCCACGTTTGGTTCGATTTTAATCCATTCGAGTTAGTTAATAACCACGCGTATCGTGATGGAACGGAAACTTTGAAGATGTTGCCGGAACTCTTCTTATTGATGCATCGATGTTTTAATGATTCGACGATGCAGACATCCAGGAAAAGCTTGGTCACTAAGTACTGATGCATCCATTTTACATCAGCAGTCCTCGGAGCTCCCTTGACAAAAAACTCTTGCATATGAGAGTCTTTTTGATGTGTGGTAGAGGAATGTTGTTTTGAATTAGAGTTAAAACTTCTAATTTTATCAATTCGCCTATCCCATTCCTCTTCTGGCCAGTAGGTTCCGAATCTGAAGACTTTCCTTGTACAAGTAGTATGATTTTTCGGTGAAGATGCAGACATTTGTATATTCGATTTTTTTAGAGACTTTTTTATTGGAGATGTGGCCATATCCTTTGTACGGCTGAGAGAACTTTAATTCAAGTTGATGATCGCACTTTTAATCTCGCCAAGCACCAGTTCGTTGTGTAACGACAACTCAGAATTAACGGGTATGTTACTGTTTTTACTAATATTATTATAATTTTTATCACATACAGCAGTAAATCTGCTCTCCATAGCACTATTAAATTGGGCTACAGCAGAATTTAATAAATCAGAGTTTTGCTGTAAGAACTTTTTTCCATCTCCGCTGTAACTTTTTTTATGTTGCCTAGGCGATCGTACTCATGACCACTCAGTGATGAACCTTTAGCGGCAAAAGTTTCATTAATGGATGATAAATTGAGTTTTATTTCATCCAGAGCTCTATCAATTTTATTTAAATTAGAATTCGTGCTGCTTTTGGTTATTGTTGAGGCCAATCCATCAAAACAGCTAGCCATTTCAGTAAAGCTTTCAGTATTTAATTTCGTCTGCGCTTGGTGCTTGAAGATAACATTATCTTTGTCCAAGTTGAGCCTGTCAATATGGCCTACAATGCTGTCATACATGCATTTTAGTAGGCTTTCTAAATTTTGGCAATCAGAACAAATAAAGTGCCTGTCCAAAAAAGCATTGTGCCAATCTCTAGGCGCATCAATGCAAGCTCCGTGAATCTTCCGTTGACAGAAAGCTCGACAAGTTACAAACTTGAACGTGTTGTCATACGCGATGCAATTTGCTAAGCTGCACTTTACACTCATTGCGAACAAGTTAGAAATGAAAAACTGATAAGCTCACTTAAAGTTATTGTGTTGCCAAGAAAAGGTCAATGTGGCCTAGAAAAACGTTTTAGCGCACTAAGTCAAACAGAAAATTGATAGAAATGCACTGCTAGGGTTGCACTTTCACTGGGTTACTAGGTTAATCAGGTGAAACAAAGGTTCGCGATTCGAATTGGTGACTTATCAGAAAAGAGGGAGTCACTAAAAACAAAATTAATTTGCGGAACAACTCCAACACACGTCTGCACGCCACGACGGTCAAGTAATTAATTAGGTTGAGTATTATGTTATTAAATAAGAATTTAAGTGAGTAATGAAACTAATCCTACACCACATCCTTCGTTTTAACGTCCATAGTTATTTCGTGCAATGCTATTTTGTTGTGTATTATAAATAAGTTTCGGTTAAGTAATGCATGATTAAAATTTTCTAATAAGTCATTTTCCTAATATATTATTTTCTGTAAGAGTATGTGTGTGAATGTGTGTGGGACATAACTGTCGATCCCACAGATGTGCCTTCATGCAGTGTTATGTGTCGGCGCGTGTGCATGGAAATTAGATTTATCCTCAGGAAACTTTATAAAAAAATAAAACGCTTAGATTTAATGAATGCGTTTATTCGACTTTGATTATAATAATGAGAGCAATGAGAACGCTTAAAACATTCATTTATACTATAGGTAAAAAATGCAACTTAAGACTAAATAAAATATGTAATTGCAACAATTCAAACATTACAACACCTAGTTCAATGTGCATCGGAACAGGTCGCGATGTTGTTCACCTGTTGGACAATTTGCACAATTGGCAATATATGGAATGTAGGTCAATTGGCTGATGTACTTGACTTGATGGAAGGTAAAAGGGAGTGTGGGGCAAGAGGGAATGTGATAACTCCTCCCTCTTTAAAAATCTGTGTCCCACAGATTAGAATTGAAACTTAATGAGATCCGGGATAGAGCAAGGTAGACTGGCTGCTAGTTTAACTGAGGGGGCTTTACGTCGTAAAAAGAGATACAGGATGACAGCCAGTGATAGAATTAAAATTAAAATTACAGAGTCGGAGGCAACATATACAATAGTTTTGGAAGCTAGATCTTTAAGTTTTTTTTATATTAGTTATGTGGAGTCTATGTAAATATTCAAGATTGACTCTTGCGTAATTTTCAGTTAAATTACTATTTAAAAATTGGTGGTAATAGGCGAAAACTCCTTACCTCCTTACTTGTGTATTCCATATTGTTGATTTGAACTGTATCATTTTGGAAATTAATTAGGAATGTGCCATTGAGAAATCTGGTCATACTGCCGTGCTTAAGTTTACCAGTAAAATTTGTTAAATATAAGGTATTTTCATTTATGAGTTCAACTATGGGTTTATTATGAAACTGGTTGTCACATGTCGCATCGGTTCCTTCTAAAACTTAAGAAAGGCATTCCGCGGATTGTAACTTTTGCAACTGATTCCTATTGCAGATGGTTATACCCTGGATTTCGGAACACTTTCCATTTATACCGTACTTTTCCTGTCGTGTCACAAATTAAACTAGAAAAATTGACTTAAATCATCTTACTGTTTCTTATAGTCGGACGAATCAGAAGGTGATTGTAATCGATAATTGCAGTTTTTGGTAAACATTTAACATAAAGAAGCATGAATCCTTCACAAGGACCATAGGTTCTGCATATTCGATAGCCTGAGTATCATTACCGTACGGAAGTGTTTCGACCTGAGCAAGCATCTTACTTACTTACTTACTTCTACACTATCCAAAAGATTTGAATTCACAATCCCTTTCTTAGCAATTTGGTTGGCAAGTACAGTTTCCTAAATTTCTTCCTTTAAAATTATCATTTTATTGAACAACCTTTGTTCGTACTTATCGTTATTTAGGGTTGTGAAATCAGCAACAATTCTGTTGTAACTATCGAGTAATTCTGTAGATACCTTGCTAATATATTTATTAATTTTGTATTGGTTGTTGTTATTCTCTACAATATTATTTTGACTCTTAACAATACTATCCTAGTCAGTGGCATCTGGGCTTCTTGCAAGCCACTTCCAGGCAGATCCTAACCAGTTTATTGATATTTTAGGCCTATGTACTTTCCTATCTCTTGATTGATCTATTAACCTCTCCACTTCGGAAATGCGATAGTTGAGTTGAGGTACTTAAATACTTGTTCTATTGATTCGGTGTTGCACTACTAGTTTCATACTATTACCTACCTCGTCATAATTGGTTATATTAATGGCGTGAATAATTTTAAAATTTCCGGTTAAAATTCTTTCATATCCTTGTTTCATAGTCATAAGGGCCCACTATATTCATAAACATCCACAGAAGCTTACACGCTCCAAATGGTCAATCTGAAACAGAAGGAATATTTTTCAGATGAGATTTGTGAATTTTCCTACCATCTGCTGTGGTGATAGTAACTCGACTATCTCGCGCATAAATTTCTTTTTTATACATGGGCTTCTTTTTTGCCTTGATTTGCCTGCTGATCTTGCAGACTACATCTCCAGGTTTCTAGGCCTTTGGCTTAGTTCTTTTCTGATTATGACTACTAATTTGCCTATTGAACGTCTTTATTTAGCTCGTTTTTAAAAACAAGTAAATTCTGATAATTTATGCGCTGTGACCTAGCGAAGAAGATATCAAATGGTTTTTTCCCAGTGACAGAATGAAAGGAATTATTGTATCTGTCTACAGTGACGTTTATTGCTTCGTTAAGGGAAAGGTCAGGAAATTTGTGTTGGAAGCACCTCAAAGTGTTGATTTAAGTTAATCATTGTTACAATAACAGCCTCCTTTCCAAGTCTCCTGTTTTGTCGGTATGTATTATATACGAGACGATCTAAACCACTAATTAGGAAGTTGGATGTGAACAATTGTCTTCGATTAAATGATAACTAATAATTTGATTGTTATTAATTGACCGTCGTGGCGTGCAGACGTGTGTTGGAGTTGTTCCGCAAATTAATTTTGTTTTTTAGTGACTCCCCCTTTTCTGATAAGTCACCAATTCGAATCGCGAACCTTTGTTTCACCTGATTAACCTAGTAACCCAGTGAAAGTGCAACCCTAGCAGTGCATTTCTATCAATTTTCTGTTTGACTTAGTGCGCTAAAACGTTTTTCTAGGCCACATTGACCTTTTCTTGGCAACACAATAACTTTAAGTGAGCTTATCGGTTTTTCATTTCTAACTTGTTCGCAATGACATAATCTTTTAGATGAAATGTGTGGGTAGTCGGTTTCGCCTCTTTGTTCCGCTTGTTCCTTAAACTATTTGCCGGATGAATATATTGATCAATCATCTGTAATAATTCGGCATGGTTTCGTTTGTTTCTCGAAATCTGCCCAATTATGTAGTCTATAAATGCCCGGAATGATTCAAATTTTACACCTAATTTTAAATAAACCTTTTCAGCAATCTTTCCAGACTGATAAATATGTATACAAAAATCTCTTTCTTCTATAATACTTCTAATGTCGGCAATTGCCTTTTCATCTCTATCTTCTACGATCGTGTATTATTTGTTTGATTTCGATTAAGTACAATAGTTATAATAGTGCAATAGTTATAATAGTCACGTCTAATTGACAAGAAAAATGATGAAAGGAAAGATCATATCATATCTTTCCCTTATAACATAACTTTTGCACATCATTCGCATCCCATCTAAAACGAACATGATATTTACCCAACCCAACAACTTTAGCGATTATTGTGTTGTGTTTTTACATTGATGCCGTGAGGTGGGACACGAAAACATACATATATTGTTACAAAGTATAGTGTATTTAGTATATATTTTTTCATAATTATTTCAAGTTTTCCCACTTTCATTTCTCTTTCGTGTAGATAGATATTGCGTTGTTTTACTGAGAACTAGTATATGTTATGTTATTTATCTGCGTTATTTACAACTTAGTACGAATACTGGCGTGTCAGTATCCGTCGAGTCGTTCGTATTCCGTGAGGTATTTTCTACCAAAGGTCCAGAATTTGAATTCGATGATGGGGGCTTTCGGTCTTTACATTTTGCGTAAAAGAATACCGCTAATATAGGGAGCAGTATTGCATAGATGGCAATGTAATGATGAGTATTGTGCACATTTAAAGGCATTAGTTCTTTCGATTCCTCATTTTTAATGTTCTTTATATTTTCAGAGACTCTTGCTAACCCTTTTTTGCTAGAGAACTTTACAAAACCTATTTTGCTAAAGAAATTTGGGATTGGTTGCGACATGTTAACCAGAGTTGCGGAGATATTTAGAGGCGGTATATATGAATTATATATTGCGGTTGACTTGTCGTTATAGGCTCGGATAGTCAGGTCCGGTGTCTTAAGGTAACATTTTGCGAAAATTTCTATTATCATAGTTCCTTGAAGTGTATGCGTTATAGTAGTAATCAGACAAATTTCATCTACCCTATAATCCTTGAGCGACGAGAATAACCACTTATTAGGTTGCGTTAATTGAATCCAAATCGTTGAGAGGTTGGTTTGCCTGATTTCGCATTCTCCGGGGAATGCGTCACTATCGCGTAACAATTGAATTTCGCATTGTGGGGAGTTAGAATTTACGTTATATAGTGGGTGTGTCATCGGGCACAGAAAATGGTGATCTAAATTCCTGCAAATTGTTAGTTCCTCTGAGGTCAGGCTGTAATAGTATTGCTTATCGTCCTCTACTTACAGATATTCGTGATTTGGTTGTATAAATACTAAGTTACTGTGGAACTGGGTCGGTAATGGGATGACCTTATAAAGGTTGAAATTTCCATTGGATGTTAGAGGAATTTTTAGTTCGTATATTACCTTTTGCTTTTGGACCATAGCGCTTGTAGTCATTATTTGGTAAAGCTTGAGAATATTATCTCTGTTTATTATGAGGGAAAGTTTCATGCCATCAGGAGTTTCCTGTTTGATCGTGACAAGCACCTTTCTTAACTGCTCAGGTGTTACTACGCTCGGATGGGGTTTGCCATGCTTTGCATCAGTAAGCATGCCTAAAATATCGTTGAGAGTATTTTCGTATCTAATTATGATTAATGTGACCAGGGAGGTAAGTAATTCGATTTCCACGAGTGAATTTTGATCACGAGTTTAGTTAGAGACCTTATTTACTATCTGACCAAGAGTTTCTAACTTAGCGCTAATTGTGGAGAACTGATTTTCAATAGTCTCTTCTGACCTATTAAATATATTTGCCGTCGTTTCCAAGATAACGGTCTGGTTTCTAACCAGTGCTAGTACGTTGTTTTCGCCTCAACCTTAACTTTTCTATCTGTCTATCGTAGAAGACTGCGTCGTCTTCATTCAAAGTACCAAAAAGAGATTTACTTACAGTACCTATGGCATTTATCAACCCACGTTTACTTCGACGGTTGCAATTCATTAGTAGATTGTACTTATTCATAGTATTGCCTAATAGGTGATTCATTTCTGCAACTGTGCCATTACATATTATTTTCAGATTACTACTACTGTTCAATTGATTACACAACTTATTGATTTCGAAAACATAGTGTTCGGCGTGTTGGAGCGCTATCTTTAAATTTCCAAGGTCATAATAAACCACAAGTTTCCATTCGCTGGACTATAGTTCCGCTTTCCCAATCTCCTCGAAATAAACGCCCGGGCCTTTTGGAATGGAAATAAATTTTGACGACCCAAGTATGCAGGTTACAATTCCAAGAAAAGTCAACAATAGATCTATCACCTGAAAATTAGTTTTAAAATGGGCTGAGTACTGACTGTATAACAGGATTTTGCAGTGCCATTAGCAGTGCTTTATTCATGAAAAATTTTGAGGTTGTTGTTGTGTAAAACTTTTAATTTGTTGCCAATTTTAACCACGGTATTCTCACTAGATAGTACTTCTATTATCTCATAAGGGCCTTTCCAAAGAGAGCAGAGTTTATTATTTCTAGTTTGGTTTTTGATTAGAACCTTATCTCCTACATTAAATTGCTTTGGAACTGCTGCCTTATCGTAATATCTTTTGGAGACCTCCTTTTTTATGTTCAATCTGTCGTTAGCCGTCTGATAGCCATACTGTAAACGCACCCGTAGTTCATTTACGTAGTCATCATAATTATAAAAAAATTTCGGCTTTTGCTCGAGGATACTAGAAACACTAGCTGGGAAACCGTATAACACTTCGTATGGTGTGAGACCAGTACTACTATGCGGTGTAGTGTTATATACGAACATAGCATAAGGGATCCATGTGTCCCATGTGAGAGGGTCATTATTTACATAATGGCGAAGATACTCCGCTAGCGTTTTATGGCTGCGCTCTAAAGCTCCGTTAGTTTGAGGGTGATACGAGGTAGTATTAAGATTCTTTATTTTCAGCAGCTTACATACTTCCGTAAATACTTTACCCAAGAAATTCGCGCCTTGATCGGTTAGTAAAGAAAGAGGCAAAAAATGTCGGCAGATAATGTTTTCTACGAAAGTTCTTGCTATTGATGGTGCTTCAGCGTTGGGTAACGCGTATGCTTCTCAAAATTTGGTCAGGTCATCCTGGAACGTTAGTATGTATTTTCGGTCGTTGTAACTGGTTGGGATTGGTCCGACTATGTCGAGAGCGACACGCTCAAATTGTTTTCCGTTCTTGTTCAATTGGCAAGATGCACACTTACGGATGTAGGTTTTGATGTCTTGCGTCATTGTAGGCCAATAGTATCTCGCTTTCATTCTTTTCAAGGTTCGTGATACACCTTGATGGCCTCCAAAAGGGGAGTCCTGATATTAAATATAGCTTTATTGATGTCGTCAGAATCGTTCAAAAAGGTTCTACTGTCTATGTATAAATATATATTTATACCTTGGTTAATGAAGACTTCCTCTATCAAAACTTTAAATTCGTTTTTTCTTTTATTGTCAAAGTTCGGTAACGAGAAACCCACCGAGTTCATTTTGCCTTTAGTACATATGTCACGTACATTTTCTAAACATGACTTTATTGTCTTTTGGTCCTTTAAGCTTCTGAGTGGTATCGGTAAAGTTACAATATAGAGGAAACTGGCATCCTTTTGAGATTCGGCTATCATTTGCCCTACTTCTGGTTTTTTAAAATCGGGTATCCGTTTACCGAGTAAAACTTCCTCTACTGATCCTAGCAGTGGTAATATAATAACTTTGAGTAATTCTTTTCTACCGGAATATATTGATTCGTTTTTTTCCTGCAGATTTAGGCTCCATTTACTTTTGACGTTTTCCTGCTGTTGCACATAATCTTTTGGTTCAGATTTCTCTTCCTCCATATTCCTTTTCTGGTTACGTGTCGTGACTAAAACCTTGGTTTCATTTTGCAGTTCAATATTACTGCAATCAAAACTGATACGACTTAGAGCGTCTGCATTAGTGTTACGTTTACCTGACTTATAAACGATTTTGCATTCGTATTCGTCCAGGAGGATTCTCCATCGCACTAATCTCGACGTAGGATCCTTGAGGTTTACGAGCCATTGCAATGGTCTGTGGTCTGTGCATATGGTGAATTTTTTTCCATATATATATGGTCGAAATTGTTTTATGGCGAAAATAATCGCTAGTAGCTCTTTCTCTGTTGTATTATAACGTGTTTCAGCATCGTTTAGTGTTCGACTTGCGAAACAAATAGGCTTGTCATGTCCTATAGTACCTTGTGAGAGTATTGCGCCTAACGCAACGTCACTTGCATCAGTCGTAACTACGAATTCTTCATTAAAATTAGGATAAGCTAAAATCGGAGGATTTATGATCTTGTTTTTTAAGGTGATAAATGCTTCATCACAGAAAGCATCCCACTTGAATTCTACATCCTTTTTTAACAGATTGGTTAAAGGCTTAGCTGTTTCTGCGAAATCAGGAATAAATCTGCGATAATAACCTACCAAACCCAGGAAGCATTTAATATCTTTTGCCTTTTTTGGCACTGGGTATGTTTTTACAGATTTAGTTTTAGCTGGGTCGGGT